>JAQIXW010001995.1:0-16957 GCA_034700685.1 Willowsia buskii | reverse complement strand
AATCTTATTGTACATACATTTCTACTACTATCAGAGTTTTTACTTGATTTAATTGGATAGAATAGATGGACGTTAAACTGGAATACTTAAGCAAGAGTTCAGTTCATGGAAGAGTGGAGGACGAAAGCGTTTTTGCTGATTCAAAAGTTGTCACGGTCTCGACATCTTCAAATGCAATATATGTGGTTTATCAGCTAAGATTATCGCCATCAACCCGCAGATTTTTGTGTAATTTCGATATGATATTATGTTGAAATCGAAGATGAAATTGCGAGCATCATATTGTTATAATAATTATGTTTACTGGTTACATTTTGCCAATTTGGATAGCCGCAGAGGAAACAAGGCATTTAAATTCCCTTACACTTTTGATATATGTATAGGATAATTGTACATTTGTGGTTACACATTTCTCTTATTCGAGCAACATGGACAGGGCTTTGTGCCGACATTGAAAAACGTTTTTCTTGTTTGATTTTGGCTGCTTTTTGTACTAGTCATTATCACTCCATTTTGCAAATAAAACGTCGCAGATTACGCATGCGGTGAATTGAAAAGTTCGGATGTTTCCACATCAAAAGGATGAAACATTAAAATACTATACAAGCATATCTGAATAAAAAGTGCGTACAAACACACTATAAACCATATATACCTACATACATACATACCAATCTGGTCAGTGAATCGTCTACATGAATCGTCTTGGTTTGATGATGCGATGCTTTGTCCAAGAAATCCTGTTCCGCTTCACTAGGTTGAAGACTTCTTTTGAAAGGTTTATGTGCGCATAAATATAAAAAAAGTGAATAAAACTCCGCGATAAAGCAAAGTGATGATGATAATTTGTGTGGATAATTACAGAGTTAGTAATTTTTTATCGACCTCATGGCTAGTTTTACTCGTTTTTCTTCCAAACAGCAATAATAATCTTAATCATAATAATCTTCGTGACGGGGAAGGAAGGTAGTGTCTGTTCTTTGGTTGAAATAAGCTGCTTTGTCTACGTTTACATCACTATCTTCCCCTACTTAAGCCTCCCTCTACATACATCGATTACGAGAAAGTTTTATATACACCTTGCTTAGATGTTGTAAGAAAGTGGAAAGAGTAATGTACATTACGTCGCTCTGAAAAAAGAGATTCGAAGTGAAGATATATACACAAGCACACATAAATCCTTAAACAGTTTGGCTATGCATATTTTACGCTGAAAATACATGCATGCATATTTAGACAGTTTGGTTTATGATACAGACCGCTTTTCAGAGTCAAACCAAAGAGTGACGGTCCGGTCGGCACAACTTTAAAAAAAACTATGAAGAAGCTGACAATAGATCGCATACATATGCATACGAATACATTCTTATAAAACATGCTTGCATCATCGTCATCGTTCTGTTAACCACGCATAATAACAATAATAATAACGCACTCAGCAATAACAATACAAGCTTCAAGAGCTGTACCTACATCTATATTATGTGTACTTATGTAACTTTATATCTGTATATGCCCTTGTTCGTACATCGTCAATCGACACATAATACATTTAATGTGCTGCTTGGTTGAACTTTTTATTTAATAAATATCTTTTTGTTACATATACATAATATGGTCCATGTTACAACCACATTATTGGCAGTATATTGTGTGCTTATATAATAATTCTGCCAAACTATATGTGGAAATAAATATAGTAAATTCAAATTCGAGGCTAAAAACTTGAAAAAAGAAGATATTCGATCCTACGTTTACGAGTACTTTTCTTTGAAAATGGAAAACCTTTATGCTTATATGTATTTGAGCGGTATTATGTATCATATTATGCATATAGTTTTACATTCTCAGGGAAAGATGTGCATAAGCATCAATACAGGATTAACGTAACTATTACTTCTCAACTACCCATCATCGTGTTATTAAACGTCCATCGACGAGCAAGAGAATAAGAAAAAAGAAACTTAAAAAATGTTGGGGAAGAACCGGTCTTTTCCCTATAATAATCGTAAAAATAACCAAACCCCTAATTACTATTGTTTACTGGAATACCAAAAGCGAAATAACAGTCAATATCTATCTTGAAGAACGTCCTAGCTGTTGCTTCTGGTCAATTTCAAAGGTACATATGATGCATCCATATGTACATACATGTATGTATATATCTCTATATTAAGTTTTATGTGACCAGTCCATATGCATTCGAGTCAAAAGAAAGTGCATTTCAGTCTTGTCAGATACTAATCTAACCACCATCGTTTCTACTTCTGCTTGTGTGCATCAGTTTAGTATATTCTCGATGGAGTTTTAAGCAGTGATGAGTTCTTTTAAAAGGATTGATTCAACCGGAATGAAATGCTCAAAACGTGCCGAAATTTCCGTACAATACGGTATAAAATGAGGATATAATAGCTTGCATACGTAATGAGCATTTTATTTGATTATGATGATGACGATGCTGATGACATTATTCCGAGTAAAAATATTTTCATTACTGGGTAATACATTAATCATGGCGATTGTTAAATGAAACATGACACTATTGAATAATTGATTTTAATATATTACACCACCGCTATCAGCACCACTGGCCAGCATGGAGCCAAGACAGGCAACTTTATAATTTCCGAGGAGAATAATAATTGTGATGAATTTAATGAATTCATTCTTGTCATGCGTCATAACGTGAAAAGCACAGTAGCAAGCAGGAGCAAAAGACTATGCTGTCGAACATATCTTCTCATTCAGATATAGGTATGATATGAAAGGGTTTCGGGTCGCCTATATATATGTAAATGTAAGAATATATATTCCCTCGTCATTAGCAGTGGCGTTGGTGGAGTATATAAAATAGAGAAAATCGTCCCATTCCCGTGAAAATTCCGTATATTAAGCGACTAACGAAGAAGTCAAGAGAAATGGGCAGACAGAAAAGAGAGGTATATACTTTGTAATTAAATGATATGATGTGTTCTCTCTCTCTCTCTCTCTCTCTCTCAGTCTATACATACAATGAATATTAAACTCATTTATACATGGCAGCTCACAGATCTTTTCAATTTATTTTCTCGACGGTTTAATAGCTAATGAATTCATTAGTGAACAACAATCCCTGGCAGAACGAGATAAATGGTGACGCTCAATTATTTCATTTGCTATATCAGGAAGGAGCTAGAGCAAGCCGCACGGCTAATATCACTATCATCATTCCCTTACTCTTTCTTCCCTTTCTCCATATAAACTTCTTTTTAATACAAAGTCCTGTTACAAAAGGGCTTCATCATCATCATCATCATCATTTCGTCGTCGTTGCGAGGAACAAGCAGCAGCACCAATGAAAGCAAACTCTTTTTTTTCAGCATGCTTTATCGCTGTTTTCGTCACAGCGGCATGCATATAGCACCGAGTTTCAATTCAATTTCCATATTGTTCAACATCCTCACACAAGCCAAACTACAGGGCCAAAGAACTGCAAAGAAATAGATGCCAGTTCGCTCAGAGAATAATAATAATCTATCTTTAGTTTTCCATTAGAGGAGGCATGTACGTGCACGTTCATTCTGTATGGAAGCATGTGGACATGAAAAAGTGTGTTGATGGTTAGGCTGCTGGTTGCAGTAGAGAGAGTCCTTTTACATGACTTCTCCTACCGCACGACGATGTACTAGCCCAACTCCAGCAGAATCGCAAAGACAGGGCTCCACCTGAGGGACTCCAGTAGTTTGTATATGATGCTGCTGACACCACTTCTATAACTACTTGGGCATCTACATTGTCACTAAATAAAATGTGAGCGAGAGCAGTATATATATAGCACACGCTTTCTAAAGACATATCAGAGAGTGTAAGCATGTACACGACAACGAATTAATTTGAATCTGGGAGATGTGCCATATGCATGTCCAAGACTGATCCTTTGTTTCCTGGCTAATAAGGTTTAATTAAAACCTGAATGAGAGATTTGATGAAATTTTAGCAGAGACTTGAGTCAGCCTAGAGCCATGCGGAACCACTATGCTTTCTATTCACTCATCGTCCTGTTACCATTTTACACGTAGTAACCCATCCATACACGTTGGTGGTTTAAAGCGAACTACAAGAGAAAGATTTTATTAGGAAGTTTTTAATAAGGGCAAGTTGGGCTCTATAATATAATATTGAAATACATATTTTCATTTGATGTACACATTTATACAAGATACATGACATTATATAAAATAGATTTTAATAATTTTGCCGTTGGTCCTTTGCTTTTATTATTGTATTAGTACGTGGTACGCTGAACGTCGTTTCAGCTTCAATTTCTCAAACTTGATAAGTGCAATGGGTAACTGGAAAGAGTACTGTGTGCCAGTAATGTACGTGGTTGATTATCCGTCTTCGTCTCTTTTAATGTTTTGTGAATACGTTTGTGGAGTATAATGGCGTGTGTATGATGTGAAGCTTTGCTATTTAGCTCTCTTCCTTTCTATCTCTCTCTATTCACTCCATCATGAAAGCTAGTTATTTAGTCGCCCACTTCACTGGCTCACTTTGCCTTGAGCTCAGCTTACTTTTCAGTTTTCACATGTTATTGCCTCCTTTCTTCCAGTGTTATTAGCACCACTACGACTTTCACTATACTGCTGAAAGGTAGTGTATTATAATATGTTCTTCCAAGTATTTACTACATTCGGAATTAATTAGTTTCCAATATTTTTGCCTAAAGTGAAGCCGGAAACGGATCCATGGCTTGCTGCCTCTTTCACCATGGCCTACTCTCAATTTCGTTATTAATGGTACATACTTCATTGTGGTGAGGGTATATTGTAAAAACTACTACTGCTGCTGCTGATGATGTGGAGGACGACGATCATGTTGTTAATGATTAGGTGAAGGAAGAGAATTGAAAACAGGGAGAGATGAAAGTTGAAAATTAAATGAGTTCATTATTTCACTGGAAGCACATAAAAGAAAAGAGGAGCATGTTGCTCAAAAACAAGTTGGAGAGTGCATTTTATTAGTAAAAGTTTCTCATATAGGCATATTGTAGTATGGAATGGAAGTCTATTATAGAGAAATTTTTGTATAGGACTGAGAATTAATTTAGCACTTGAAGGATCAGTGTATCTGTCATTTCATGATTTATTCTGCTCCTCTCCACTTGCTTTTCTCTCTGTGTAATTGAAGCCAATAATAATAATAGTAGAGGAGAAATGAAAAGAGAGAAAGGAGAAGGAGTGTTGGGGGCTTTACATACAGCTCTAAACACATACCTTTGTGTTCTACCTATGAATTTCCGGACAATACGATTTTTTTTTTTGCACAGCAGCAGCAGCGAAACAAGAGAACATGGAAAACGTTCACACATGAATCTGCTTGTAAATAGTTGGTAAAATAAAAGTTTTGTTGTCTACGTACGTATAGGTTGTACATCATACACCCATCAAGAACCTGTCATTATTTTGAGAGTTTACTGAGAGTTTTAAAGGTTGTTCGAACGAAGGGAGGTATTGTGCGGTGCGTGCATGATGGGAATGACGAGAATAAAAAAGCATTATCATTACATTAACTACACAATATATATTATGCACGTTGAATTGTACTTGTTTTTGTACAAACAAAACTTTTTTTCTCTTTTTTGCCTGCTGGATGGAACGGAACACTTTTTTTTCGCTCGTTCCACTGTATTTTGTGATGATGGGGTTACTGCGAGACAAGTTATTCTTCCATTATTTACTAGTACATGTTTACAGGGTTTAACATCGCGTGCACGTAATCACAGGCACCAACGTTTTTTTTCATACTTTAATTTCAGTAAAACAGCAGTATAGTGTAGTCAATTATAATTAAAGCTCATTAAATCCCAATTTTTTCGTTTTTAGCCGAACATCATCATCATCATAATCGTCACGAGGATGCATGCACGAACAGTAATTCACATGTGTTTGCTGTTGAATCATGATGGGGGATGAAGGGTTGCTTTTTGCGTGTTTTTTCTCTTCTTCTGAAATAGAGAAACCAATGTAGAATATTTATGTATTTCTGGACAATGTACATATTGTCACACACTTTCAAAAGTTAATTTTGGCCAGTTTAGTTAATTCGATGAAACCCTTTATACAAACTACAACCAACCATGCTGTTGTTGTAAGGCTAAAACCAAATCAAAGTATATGCTGAGATAGAATAATGTAGCAAATGCAACATTGATAACCGATCGGAACAGATATGTTAATTTATATTACGCATTGTATATATGCATAAAATCCAGCTTATTTCTAAATCATATGCAACTTTGGGCAATCTATTATCGTGGTGAAAAGGGTTGAACAGATAAGCTCCATACCTTGCCGTACACATTTTAAGATCTTGTCTCGGAGTGAGTCACGATAAAGAGGTACTTTACAGTCTTTACAACACACTCAGCAGGAACAAGGCTCTAAAACTTTATTGGCCAATTCTCTATAATCTAGCCATCTATTTAAGCATGTCTTTAAGCTTGTGAGGTTGTTTTCGGTGGTGGTGATATGGAGTGCACTAGTGCATTGCTTTGCCGGTTTAAAAAATACAAGTTATATTACTCAACTTTGTCTAACCACTTTTGCCTAGTTTTTTTTCAATCGAAAGAAAGGCTCTGTTTAAATGCAGCATGACCGTTAGAAAAAGGAAATAGATGCATATTTATTTTATTGGTTAAGGTTTTTGACAGGTTTTGACTTTCGCGCCTCCACATATGTAATATATTTCTTTTGGAGGAAGCTATCTGACAATCTATCTGGCAAGTTGAATGTTTGACATTTTTTAAGCTGAAACTAATGACTGTTTAAGTAAAGATACGCACGACTATTTGTACGAACGCTGTTTTAACAAATGTGAAGAATTTCCCTATTCGATCGAGTCTATAAATGTACTGTTTCTTGAAATTGAACGAAACATGCATACATATATATATGCATCTTTAGCAGAGCCCATTACGCCACACTGTGCGGCTGAGGAATTTATCATTGGAATTTTTTCTTCCTTGTCTAAAAAAAAATTCTTTGTTGCTTGCCCACACCACCACCACACCATAACCACTCGATCTATCAACAACCCTCTCGTCTTTCTCATTTTGATCCTCTTCCTCACCCCTTTTCAATGAATGAAAGAGGGAAGATGGATTGGATAAAGATTTATTTGTAGGAATTTTGTCTCTCGCATATTTCACAGAGTCAAGATTCCATCGCATATGGCATCTAAACTAAAACTAGTATAATAATCACGTATTTAGATACTATGTTTCTCTAGGATCATGTTAAAACCCTTGTCAGCAATGTTGGTTAGCTTGTTGGTTGTACTTACTACAGCACTTTCAGGATATTACAATTCCACCGTTCCATTATTTTTGTAACATGTGTGCCCCACTGGTGTGTAGTATTCCGATCAAATCGAATCCAATTAATTAGACACCCCTTTGGCTTGCAGTAATCGTTGTTCCTCATCTTTCATTCCTTTGTTCTCTTAACACCACTTCTACTAGCCAACCTTTCACAGGGAGAGAATGCTGTGTGTTGCCTGATCATCTTGTTAGAAGGAATCCATCCATCTCTCCATCTAAGCATCATCGACTTTGATTTCTCACATCATCATCCTTTACACCAATCATTCTCTTTCTTCTTCTTCTTCATCTGTCTTCCTCTGCTTCATGCTGAATATGAACAATACTGGACAGAAAAACAGTCGTGTGTGATGTATGCTGTGACTAGCATAATTTTACACACAAGTAGGAGAGCTGTTATTGTACGTGTTGTGAGATTGTTATAGCTCTCATATTTCAGACATGATTACTTTCCACTTCTCATGTTCGACATGGTCCTACCATTAGCCTAACAAAGTATATAAAAACAGACAGGTTCCCAAATACATTTTCTGAAAAGCATTTAAAAATTTACATGAAACATTACCGTTGCGCCGAACCTCCTTTCCTCTTTCAATACAATGTTTTTCACGTACCTATGTATTTGTGTGCGTAGTGCATGCATGCATCTTTAAGAAAACTTTTACGGCAAGGTATATAATGTTTCCAGTTTAAAGAAGAGAAAAAACTTGAATTTTCTTCATTATATTTTACTTCCATCATTGATTTAAATCAGGTATTACTATTTCAACGGGTTTTCTTCTTTCTTGACGATATCTTCATCATCATCATACACAAACGATGGATTATTACAGCACAGCCTCCTTCTCTGTCCTCTATTGTACCTCTTTCTACTCGAGTCATAGTAGAGGCTAATTGAATATAAATTGTTCAGCATTAGTTTTTGTGTTTATTGTGTTTGTACATTGGTCCGCGATAAAGTAATTCCTGTTCATTGTTAGTTTCATTATTGGGATATCTATCATCATCCTCAAGGCATTATATTATTGACCGAGATGGGTTGTACTGCAGTGTATGACGAATTTGTTAGTACCAGTGTCAGTACCGGTTACTTGCCAGCTCAGAGTTCACTGTTGTAAATATAAATGTCGAGAGAATTTTGGTTTTGTTCTTTATGAGGATGACTTATTCTACACTATACGCCTACGGCATATATTATTCCCCCTACAAAGCAATCCCAATAATATATTATGCTCATGAACAATATACACATATTCATCGTCGCATATTAAGAAGAGTTCTTTTTATGTTCTTCAGTTTTATTGCCCCCACTGGTAAGACTTTGAAAATATCAAGAGAAATTAGTGGCGGTTCTTTTAACTTAAGTGAATAAGCAAAATTTGTTTTCTTCAATTGTATGATTTTTCAAAAGAACTATTTTCCGTCATGAGTGAGACTTTTTATGTGCATATCTTTGAAATCGTCCTCCTATATACATACCATATTATGATATTATTATTGAGTCGGGTAAATCACCATTACGAGCATATATTAAAAGATTAAAATCGAATGTCACATTTTCTTCAAGAGTAGGATTCAAACTAGAAAGCATTTTGGTGGTGGTCGTGCTATACCGTGGGATGCGAATTTTGCTAGCATGCCAAAAGACTACATACATAATACGATAAGCTTTTTCACAGCGAAAATCATTAGTCTTATAATCCTGGTATCTGATGGGCGAGCACACTTTTACTCCATAAAAATAATATAAAGGAGGTCGCAACAGCGTAAAATGTTAACATGACATAATATAGCACGGACGGAGCTTTCGAGCTGTTGACATGCATGTAATGTGGTGGATCCTGTGACTCAACTCGATTATGGTGTTTGGTAAAAACTTTTTTTTCTACAATTGAAGACAATGTCTCCTTTTTTGCTCTGACACATTTTAATTTGCCCTACCCTCTTAAGATGAAGGAGGCCAGAAGAGAAGAAGAGGGAAGAAACTCCAAGTCATAAATTAGTTTGTTACTACACACGTAATATTACTATACACAACAACGGCAAAAATGTAGATGAAGAGAAGGACGAACATATTATTTTCTGGTTTGCATGTTCCGTGAATGACATAATAATATTAGTAAAAGTCCTTAAAAGAATGGAGCGTTGAGAGAAGATCGTACTCTTTCAATCAGGAAAGGAGCAAGTCAAAAAGGACATAAAACACACGAGTATATAATATTATAAATGCTGAATTTCGGGTCTGTCTGTGCATACGCAAGATACACGATACAGACTCGTTTTCTTACGAGAAAGAAAAGACAGATTGAAATTACGAGATTAAGTCAAGTCAATTTTTTCCCATATAGATATATTACCTATTGCACATCATACATACCTACATACATATTAATGTCTAAATATATGCAATCGGGCTGTCTCTTTGCCTTCTTATCTGTATATCAGCAGCAGAGCATGAATGGCAACATATAAATTACAGGTACAGCACACACACACTACTCACATAAAAACATAATGATGTGGACTTTATTAGGGAGCTCAAGAAAGATGATGTGACGACGATGACGACGAAAGAGGGCTGGTTTCCTTTTGAACAGAGACTAATATAATTTATTTTTCTTGTGTGATAAAGGCTGCTATATTTTCAGTTGGTCCTTTACTCCATCATCATTATCATCACCATCATCATCGGCTTTTTGATTGTCTACAATGTTCTCCATTAAAATGAGAAATGCCAAAGTACGCACAGAGAAATCATTTTCCATAATGTGTAATAATAATAACAATATAAAGACATGTACTGCAGCGAACTGCACCTCATTCAACTTTATTGGCTGTGATGATGACGAAGACGATGAAGGGGATGCGATACGGGCAAAATCGAATAATAACATAATAACTAATCTTCATAAACTATAGCAGCACAACAACAAATAATCCTTTTATTCTTTGTTTTTTTCCTCTTCGACTCTGCTCCATCTTCTCATCTATTTTTCATCTGCTTCATATGCTGGTCATCTCCGTCTTGATAACCATTTCATTGTTTTTTCTATTATTCCAATATCATTATGCGTATCATTGAGGTAGATCTCATGCCGATTTGTGAATAGTACCAAGTCATTATGATGAACCTATTGACCATTGTACTCCCACCGAGAAGTAAAGTAGTGTGTGTTGTTCACATTATAGCTATAATATGAAGATTTTTATATGAAAACATGCATGCCTACCTATTCATGTTTTTATCTTTTGAATTCACCAACAAATTATGGCCATTGAGTTCAGCAATTGGAACACTATGAAATCCCATTAGAATGAATGAAAAAGCAATTCTAATAACTTAGTTGTGAACCTTCTTAGCATTTGACAGCGTGATTAAGTGGAATTTGCTTCGAGGGATTAATACTTCTTATTATTATTCGAACAAAAAAAAAGAAAATGAAATTTGCTTTTAAATCAGTTTTTAATTTAAAATTATGATTTGGCCAATGCACAATGCAGAGTGTAATTCTGGTTATGTGTGGATTACTACTTATTATTACTATACTACGAGCAAGTCAGCCCTTGTTGCCGTCCTATTAGTGCTGCTACCACTGCTAATAACACGAAATAGGGATAAAAGTTAAAAGGATTCCCACGACGTATGCAAATGTACCTGTTGTAACTTTGTATTTTTGCGGTATCCGTCTTTCCAATGCACACAGGACATTTAATCCTTGCTAGCGACTTATTTACTTCCATTCCATTTTCCATGTGATATGACACAAGAAAGGGAATTAATTTTTCAAGTTCATTATTTGTGGACATTTTTATCTAGCTTTTATATGTAGTTACTTTTTTTTTACTTTTCGTCCGTCTCCATATCCTGATTTTACACATAATTTCAATTTATTTTATGCATAATAAGCAGACATGAAAACAAGTCACCGCGGATTCATATTGAAGTGTATAGTAGAGGGTATTATGAAGGTGTATCCAATTATGAATAGGATATTTATGATTGAAGATAAATTAAAATTAAAAGGAAAAGCATCAGCATGAATGAATACGTGTACGACTTTTCAATTTTGTCGTTTTGTACGAGTTATCGTATCTCAGGATTAAATGTTTTTTTTATGATTTAATTGAAAAAATTTGCTTATCTCACGTCTACCATTGGAATCAGCCGTCGTCGTCGTCTTCTTCTTCATCGTATCCCGTTTCCCTTTTAAATACCTATATAACACGTACTGTGATAGTAGTATCATTTTCATTGACTTTGTTGACGCCATTCTATCATAGTGTTCTCACATTGGGTGTCGTATAGTCGTTTAGTTTATTTAAATGCACTTCTACTAATCGCATATATTTTTTCTCCTTGTCTTGTTTTTACAGACTTGATTTTCTTCCTCATCATCATCTTCATCAGTGAATCGTGCATTACAAGATGCTACTACTACTTTTCTCTTTTGCACACCAAAAGTCACACGCACACAACTGTGAATGAAAGAGATACGGTTCTGAAGCTTTAAAGACAAAACCCAAATTAAAAATTAAAACAAAACATAACGTGTTCGTCACTAGTGTGGTGAATCATATGAACATTAGAAAAGTGAAGCTAAAAACTGTTATTACGAGTGAAATGTTGAACAATGGTCATGTGAGCGGGATGGGGACACCAGACCCAGTTAATCAAGGACCTGGTCCAAGTTCCGGATCAAATGGGTCGGCCATGTATGGTCACCCAGGTAGTAATAATGGACCTGATAGTATCCCACCCAACTCCTCATTTCTAGGCCATGGTCCTCCGTGTGGTAGTGGGGGTGGAAATGGTGGTGGTGGGGGAGGTGGAGGAAGCGGACCAGGTCCAGTCAATGGACTAATGGGTCATCATTCCGGTGGCATCTGCTCACAAATGTCTCTCAATCAAAGTCCTACCTGCCCTCCAAATACCAAAGTAAGCTGTATACTTTGATTGTCTTTTCTTTTTGGTTTTGGGTTTCAATATGTTTTTAAAGGTAGACACAGCTCAGATCCTTGTTTTTATTCAATCTATGTTGTTGTGAGTCGTGAGTGTTCAAAAACTGATTTGGTGGTAGTAATAGTAGTAGTAGTTAAAAAATAACGTATTAGGTGTTGCATGTGGCATTATTGGTAGTGCTGTCTTTTTGTTATGAAACTAGTAAAATAAGTATATTATTCAATATTTTGGGGTAATGGTATACTTTAAGCATTCTAAAATCCTAAAGAGTTTATTTGCTAACGAATTTGTCTTTTATTTTGCTACAGCTCTGTGGTGGTTGCAATGGTCCAATCATGGAACGCTACCTACTTCACGCCCTAGATCGCTACTGGCATCATACCTGTCTCAAATGCTCAGCATGTGGCGCCACACTTGCAGATGTCGGAGGAAGTTGTTTTACCCGTGATGGAATGATCCTTTGTCGACATGATTATATGAGGTAAGCCGCACAGGAAATCATATGAAAATCCTCAAACAACACACTCCTACTCCCTTTCCACTTTTCTTTCTCTTCATTCTATCGTTTTATGACAAAACTTCCCATGTACACATTACACCGTTTTTTTTCTTCTCCGGTCTGAAAACGAAAAAAAAGTAGCCAGTTAATATTCAAACGTATATTCTTGCCATAAACGGTTTAAGTTACAGGGGGAAATTTTCGGCAACATTTTTTACAGCCGGAAAAGTTTTAACCGTTTTGGAATGCGAAATATGTCAAAATCATGCCACTCTCCTCAACTCACAAACACACTGCTGCATTTCCTCCTTTTTGTACACGTACTCGTATTATCCAAGCAGAATATGAAAATGAGAGTTGAAATGATAGAAACGCGTATGAATTTCAAATGATTTTATTTAGAGCTATACTTTCTTTTCACTGAAAAAGAAACTTTTCGTGGTTCTCCCCACCAAACATTTTCTAAAATTGGAATAGGATAATAATATTTCTGTATGACATTAGCATTTGAACATATAATCATCATTTTGTGAAAGCGGTTAGCGTGGAATGTGCAGTGAGTGTTCCGTGTACAACACATCGGCTCAACACTTGAAGCCTTTTGTATTTTCCTTCGTCTTGTGTGTGAAATGTAGAGGAAAAGAACAACCGAAGCATTGCCTATTGTGTTCACTTACTCTAATCGTAACACAACTTGCATATGAGTGAATGGTGCGATGTGAGTATATATCGTACGTAGCGTAAAGGAAATCTTCAAAGGAATCAACATGCTAAATGGTTAGATTTGGATGCTTCAGCAGAATCGGCAGCAGCGGAGCCATCTCCCTTGCGAGTATTCGGCACGCAAGAAGCGTTTAACTCAATTTTCATACACACTGCTTTCTCATTGTCTTTCTTTTTTGTACCATGAAATGCCTCTACATGCCCATGGCTTGATATATATTCTGCTTTCCTCTCATCCAACATCTCTCAACATGTACTACTCAAATACACATGAAATATTTTTGCTCTTGGGGTGCAAAGAGAAAGGCTTACTGTTGTAAACCATGTGCACATTTAGTTTTTACCGTTGAGGCTATATGGAATCATCATGAGTCAGAGAAAGAATCAACATCCCATATCCACCACCACCAACAAGACAACTTACTCCAAAAGAACCCACAATGCCTTTTAAAGAATTTTCTACACCTATTATTATTTTTTTGCTACTCTATATTTGGATGGTATATTAGATCGCTCCTTCTTGTGAATTCTGTGTCACGTTTCCCCATTTATTCTTGCTCGGAGCAACATACTTCTCTAGAAGAGCACATTTGCACTCATCGTCAGTAGCAGTTGTTGAAACAGAAAACGTAATCGTTTAAGTTTCCATGTTCCTTGGGATCGAATGATCATGGAGAAAATTTCTCTGGTCTGAAATCATCCCTCCAGTCATTTTCATCAGAAACTCTGCTTTTACCTAGACAAAACTTACACCACTCAACTGCCAGCTACTGTTTGATGCTGGCTTAGAAGAACGAACGTGATCATAAATTAGGGGATAATTTTATGTACATTATCAGTTGGGTAGGCGTGAAAATTAGAGGACAGGAGATGAAACCTTTTCCCCATGTCATTTGTCATATTGTTCTCTAATTCGAGAAAATGTTATATGCTAATTAGCCATTAGCTACATCTCTGTTTTCGGGTGATTTCATGATGAAAATGAGCACTGCATCCGCAAAAGTTGTGTTAGTTGTAGAAGAGTTTTACCGATTTGCCCCATTATCACGATTCTCACATAAGAGGAGCACATGTACGATTCCAGATGAAACAGATGTGAAATAATTCTTGTTACAACTTTTCACTTTTACTTTACAACCAAAAAGAACACGTTTAGGAAATGTGAAAATTCAAAAAGTATATATATGTTCTTTTGACGAATCATGGAACAACTGGAAAAGCTCATACATATGGAAAACTACTATATTATGTTACTCATATCGTCGTACTTTTGAGATGTATGCAGCCGTGAATGAAATGATCATTTAAGAATATTTAAGTAGATACTTCTCATTCCACATGTTGTCTAACTGTACATGTCATTTAAATAAATACACATAGTCACGTTGCCGCATACACAGCATTTCTTCATTTTACATTAGCGTGAGGAAACTAAATTTTCGGAATTTCGGAACTCGAACGGAAAATGTTTTTGAATCCCATGTTTTTACAGCCTTCCATTCATTCGACAATACATTCTTCCGGCATGTCATCCTACATGACTGGGAAATGATGCATATATTTTGAAACATTCAACTACTAGAAATCCTTCTGAATTGCAAAGAAGTTTTCTTATTTTGTCTGATTGTTGTTTTTATTTAAGAGTTAAAAGAGACGACACTAGCATTCCATTATAAACATTCTCTTCCACTTTTTGGGTGCTGATTATGGAACAAAACATTTCCTGAGAGTCTAACTTAGCAGAAGACTGAATTCGGTTTGGTCGGGGATGATGATAAGCTTGGTAGGAAATTCTTGTGTGTCTTGATGATATGATATGATGACGGGAGAGTGAGAGCAAGCAAGTCTGTAATAATGATAAGCAAGATGCCAGCTCATATCTCTCCTTCCAACCACCTCGTGCCACTTTTTAGCTTCGACTTATCGGATGTGTCAGCCACATTGGCTTAGAGTAATGGTCGTAGCTGAAGCGAGCCTGCTATATCTATCTCTACCCTCATAATAGAAACACGCGGTGACTTGCATTAGATTGCTGCTGTATTTTATAGTTTTCTGGGATTATTATTATATCATGATTATGACATGAAAGATATACGTAGAGTACTCATGCATATCTGTATATACGTATATATATATAGGATGGCTTAAGTTGCTTAATCTCTTGGGATTAATTTCCTAGCTGTCTCTGGCCAATTAATAGAGTCCCTCTTCCAACAGCAGCAACTCTACATTACATTACACCATCGTGATCATGAGCTCCCTTTGATGTTCTTGAAAACTTTTCGAACACATACTAAGAGTAAAGTAAAGTGGGTGTTTGTCTTGTCCAATACATGCCGCAAAAGCACAGCAGCATCCCATCTAGCACAAGTCTTCTGTTTAATGCTTATGACAAGCCAATCAAAGTAAGTAAATCGATCATTGATGCCACCATTATGAAGGAGAGCGTAGGTTTCCTTGTCCTTCTCAAGTTGAGCGGTCGTTCGCTAGATTGACATGAAATGCATATAGCTCTTGTCAGACTTTTACATGATTGCTACCAGTTATTACCTTTTCATACATCCAAAGAGAAATGGAGATCCATCCGTACTGTAAGGCAGATTAGAAATAAGCTTGTGAAACATTAATGAACAATTAACTAGAATGGAATTATTATTATTATGTTGATGGTATATGTTTTTGTTCCTGGAAGTGCATATTTATCGACGGAGGGTGTTGCTTGTTCCATAATGATTTGGAAAGCCTGAAGCTAATTCCTAATTAATTATTATATTCCACTCCACACGTTCATTGTTATTACTCAGATGAAATCCCAACGGTCCTCCCACATGCTAAATTACTGTACGTGCATATGGATCAAAATACGGAAATCCAACAATTTTAGCTGAATAATGTAATAGTATGTTGGTAAAATGCAAACATAAAGACTGAAGAGCTGCGGTGGTGATAGTGGTGATGGTGAAAATTTTATCTGCATGTGTAGTTCTCAACCAACGGTAGAGTGAGAGAGAGAGAGAAGAGCGACTATGTATGATGTGAGAAATTTGTTATGGATTTGGTATACGTGGAATATTATATGGATATCTCGCGTGGAAATTCCTTTTGGGGATTAGAGTTCCGCTTGGATGAAAAAAGGAAATTAGCAAGCCCCTCATGAACACCAAAATATCCTGTGTCAATAATGAGCTAGTTGATGGTAATGGAGGAAAATGATGATTAGAGTGATGTTGTTGATGATCATGATGATCAGGCCAATTCAAATCAAGAGTTAACTAACTAACACCAGCCTACAGAGTGCCAGGCTACGTGCTCTGAACTTGTAATCTTGTTAGCACTTGTATAACTCCATAATGTACATTCATATAGCACGAGTAGGAGAGAAAAAAAAGAAGTAAAATTGACTACACACACACAC
>JAQIXW010001994.1:0-16964 GCA_034700685.1 Willowsia buskii | reverse complement strand
CTGTCAAGATGATTTACTACCTCATAAAATTCCTGCAAGTCCTCCCTTATCACAACTAATTTTACTGGACCACTTTCACTTTCGTTAACTTTTTGCTCCTCAGGTACCTCCATTTTGAAGCTTTAATATGTGCTGTATTGTAGTGCTGTACACGGTTGATTAGTTAGTATCCTCCCAACTCCCTATTCACTATTAGTGTTTTCTTGAAGCAGTACATAGATTTTTTAATTTTTAAAGCACATTTGACGGACAATTGTAATGTAAATGATGTAACACTTCTTCCCTTCACAATAACGTCCAATTCATGTGTGTTTTGACGGCTCGGCTGTTTTTGTTTTGCTCATGTGAAAGCTGTGTTTGTTTACTACAAGCACTTGGGTGCATGAAAAGTTGAGATACATACATGCACTCGTGTTGTGACAGACAGCTGATTGCAACTCTAAGCACAATGGAATGGATCCCTTCTGCCTTACTGCCTTACCTTACACTACCAATTCGCAATTTAGTAGTAGTGACAGTGCTTTCACGTTTGTACTCCGGTTTGTGAAGGGTCACTTTAAAAAATTATTTTTGTGATGGAAGAAAAGTTGTGCTATTTGTGCTGTGAGCCTGCAGCTCTAACGACTGATGATGAAGAGCAGGAAGATTCGCCAACGCTCGTATCGGAGGGGAGGAAGGAGAGATTGCTTCCGGGTTGCAATGGGTTGAAGAGTTTGAATGAACATCTCCGTCTATACTTCGTTGCGAATAAGGTTCTGAAGTGTTCGAGAGGAGATTCGTTAAGCGTGGTGGAACTGGCATTGACGAAGTTACCTGCAGCTACTGGGTGCAATGACAAGCTATTTATTACATGTGGCAGGTGTGAGAAGACTGTTAATCAAGCGCTGGAGCTACATTGTAGAATGTTGGAATTACAGAGGGAAATTGATAAATTGGGAGACTGCTTGGGTCATTATATAAAAAGTTGTCGAAACAAAGAAAATGCTCATAGGACGGATTCAATTGCTTATAAGATGAGAGATATGCTGCTCCTAGGACTAGGTAAGAAATATTATGGAACTCGGTAATGATTCAAATTAATTTACTTCAGCATGTAATAAATATTTAATTGTTTATTGATTTAGGTAAGGAAGACTCGGCTGCTTCCAAGTTCAATCATATTAAACTGGAAAGGGATTCAGACGATTTCTCAGTTGATGGCGACGAAGCAAATTTCGACAAGATTTGGGACGAGGTTGAGTCTACAGAAGAATTCCATTTAAAGAGAGAACTGCAAAATTATGAGAGAAGTGAGACAATATCATCAGGACAAGCCTTGAACTTAAAATCTACATTCCAACAGTCAGATATCAGTAAGACGCACGATGCCCCAGGAGATGATGGTAGTTTTCACTGCAAATTTTGCGACTCAATTTATACAACGATTCCAGGGATTAAAAAACACAATCGGATGCACAAAGAGAGCGATAAACTTGGAAATATATATGACTGCTCCATATGTCGGCATCCTAACATATCTGATTCCAACCTTCGTCGACACTTGACACGAGTTCATAACATGAAGGGACAAAGCTTTGCACAATTTGATGATACTGAAAGCACACCGAAGGAAGAGAAACAAGCTGCTGATTTGAAACTTATTAAAGGTGATTCGGATTCTGATGCAGATTATAATCCAAAATCAATATTTCCCGAATGTAAGATCAAGAACCGAGCTTCCAAATTTAGAAAAAATAGGTAAGTAATTTAGAAATTAAACCGGTGATCAATTTCCAATTATTATACATAAAGTTTGCTTACTACTATAATATAAATATATTTTAATTTCACCTTGCCAGGCAAATCGCACGAGCTGGGATGCCTTCTTTGAAAATTAAAACTTGCTCTTTGGGACAAGACGCAGGTGCAATGATCTATCCGTGCAAATTGTGTGAATCAGTGTACACCACTATTCCTGGTTACAGAAAACATCTTCGCATGCATCGACAAAGTAAGCTGCTTGGAAATAAATATGATTGCCCCACGTGCCGACATCCCACAGTGTCAGAGAGTAATCTTCGTCGCCACATAACTACCATTCATGGGAGCGACGAACCTGAACCAGGAGAAAGTACACCATGTAAACCTCAATCTTATAAGCAGTCCTCGGATGGAAACTTCCGCTGCAGGTTTTGTGAATCCATTTACACCAGTCTTCCAGGATTTAGAAAGCATGAGAATATACACAAGGACAGTGATTTACTGGGAAATATATATGATTGTCCCATTTGCCGCCACCCGACAGTATCAGAAAAGAATCTCCGCATACACATTGCAATGACTCATCAGAATAAAATTTCTTCTGAACTCAAAGAGGATGTAAGTTGTACTTTTTTCTTGAATTTGTCATTTTCTTTTAAAACAACTCTACTTTAAATGGTTAATATTACTTTATTCAACAGTTGTCAAAAAAGTTTCCAAATATGGACATTGATCGTTTTCAAGTTTCCGACTCCTCTGATATACAAAATCTGGACTGCAATCTGCAAACCCAGATTGGTGAAAGTGAAGATGGAGGTCAGTGTTACGTCCAACCTACAGATGGAAACTTTCGCTGCTCACGTTGTAAGTCGGTGTACACTACACTTCCTGGTTTTAAAAAGCATGAGCGGATGCACGCAAAGAGTGATGTAATCGGAAACCGGTTTGATTGCCAACTGTGCCAACACCCTACCGTGTCAGAAAGAAATCTACGCATTCATATGACTGTGGTCCATCAGCAGAAGGGGAACAAAAAGCTAAGAAAGGTAAGCTTACAAGCTTTTGCATGCATTAATTCATCCTATAAAATTTCAATGAAGTATGTAAGTGTTCCAGCCAACTTTAAGATAACTTTTGTTTCATTTGTAGAGAGTGTTCAAAAAATCACTAAACAAGGACAATATTCCATCTTCTGAGGGAACAATGTACTTTTCAACTTCCAGCACATCTGAGAAACCAAGTTTTGCTCCTTTGACCGGAATTGGGGAAGTTGAAGATGCAAGTGAAGAAAGTAAATCCTACTTTTATTCTTCGGATGGAAATATACGCTGCAAACTATGCGAATCAGTGTATACTACGTTACCAGGTATCGTCAAGCATGATCGAATGCACGAAGAAAGTAATCTACTAGGGAATGTATACGATTGTACAGTTTGCCGACATCCGAACCTTTCTGCATCCAAATTGCGTCGTCACATGACACGAGTTCATGGCATACAACAGAAAAAACAAAGGAAGTCTGTTGCTGGCAAAAATGTAAGTTAGATTATGATGTCTTGATGTTAATGTAACTGCTAGTATTTACTTTTAGTTAATTTTTTGATTTCTTGATATGAAAAGCTGGGATCCCAACCGGGTGAAAATGAACAAGTTCTACAAAAAAGGATAAACAAAGAAATAAAAATGGTGCCCATAGAGGGTTTGAGCTCGTCTGAGGAGGAGGAATCAAAAGGTGATATTCATGACGAGGACTGTACGCCCATAAATGACGAAGAAGAGGGAACTATGGATAGTACTTGCTCGCAAAAAAAGAGGTATAGTGGCACTCTAATATATATGGCACATATAAACAGGCACGTATTAATTTATACCATGTTGACTTAACCCCATGTTTTAGACGTTCCACCGATGAGATCTTTAGGTGTGAAAAATGCAATATTGGCTATAAAAGTGCGAGGGGTTATCAAAGACACGAAGAAGAACATCAGGCTAGTATATCTCTCGATCATAAATACGATTGTCATTGCGGATTCCCAGCAAGTTCGGAAAGACGACTGCGGTATCACAAAAAGCGAGCACACTTTGAGGTTTCCTAAAACATTATGACTTTGCACGTAAATATCTGTAAAATAATGCACATTTGCCATCTCATACCTAAATTGTAATTTTTCTTATTTCAGGACTACCTCAAAACCACCATCAGGTATAAACTCAACGAATCAAACGGATTACGCAATTTTTAAAAAATTATTGATTTTAATGACTGTTTTTTAAATATTTTCATTCAGAGTTAAAGACAGTAGGAAACGCATGAGAAATCGTAGAAGTAACGGGAAAATAGAATGTAAAATTTGCAAAACTACCTATTGGTATCTGAGAACTTTCAAAAATCATATGGATGATCACGAGAGGACCAAATTAATTAATAACATCTGGGACTGTAGTATTTGCGGTTTTCCGTGTTTCAGTAAGTTATGATATGATGATGAAGCAGATTTGAGAAAAGTGAATTTCGAGTATTTATGAATGCTAAATTAATTTTTTTATTCTTGCAGCCGAAAAACAGCTTGATCGTCACAAGACTCAGTTTCATGAACAACGAACACTAAAGTGCAATGTTTGCAAAAAATCCTTTGCAAATCATAATTTATGGAAAGATCATATGAGAAATGTAAGTTACTGAATGTTTTATAATAATAGTTATTGTCATAATATACCGGATGCGTGAGGCTATAATGCAGATATTGATTTATATTTTAAGCATGCGGAATATGACAAGGCAGAAGATCCTGCGACAGGTCTATTCTGCTGCAAACTGTGTCCTTATGTAGGAAGAAATCGTCGCGCATTAATAATACATAAATCAGCCGTGCACCGAGATGTCACTCTGGATTCATCTGTAGAATACCTATTGTGTCCACAATGTGGTCGCAGCTTTTGTTCTCCTGCAACATTGAGAAAGCATATTAAAAACATTCACGAAAATACATACACGTACACATGCGAGCAATGCGGCAAAGGTAATTTATGTCAAATCAAAACTGCGAAATCAATGTTCAACTGCAATTTTAACACTTTTATTGTAAAAATGGCATGATTTTAGGATTTGATTCCAAGTCTCAGTTTAATTACCATAAAACCATACACAGTGGAGAGCGAGAACGTTTTCAATGCGACATATGTGGATCAGCGTATTCTCGCAAACACACTTTACTAGTAAGTCATTATTACTATTACTTTTACTTTTACTACTGACCGTTATCAACGAATTTACTTACACAAAAAGTCATTTTAATTTTTGCAGGAGCATGTATCAAAGTACCATTCTCAACAAAAGAATATCCCTAATTCGAATATTAACATTGACGGTATAAATGAGAGAAGATTTCCAAAACCCAGAAACTGCAAATGCAAGTGGTGTCCAGCAGTATTTCCGTTCAAGTATATGCTTCGTACGTATGCATACAACGAGAAATCTCTCCTTTTACAAAAAATGCCTTCATGTATAGATAGTAAATTTTCATTTTCTTTCTTTTTACAGTTGGTCACATGACAAGTTCCCATCAAGACCGGTATGCGTTTAGCTGCGACGAATGTGATAAAAAGTACATTTCAGGAAGCAGCCTCAGACTTCACAAGGAAATATCTCATTCAAATGGCAGTCTATCGTTCTCTTGTAAATATTGTCAGAAAGTTTTTGTACACAAACAATACGTAACATGTCATTACAAATTCTGTTCAGCTAAGAAAGCTGCAGATCTGGCATTGGAAAAAATAAAAAGCAGTTGAAATCTAATGTTCTTCATAAAATGTCAGAATATTTTTGTGTTTTTATTAATACAAGGTTCCGATCCCGACCGTGGTTTACAGTAATAAACAAGGTTTTTCTACTATAATACCTACATAATAATTATCATAGATAGGTAAATGTATTCTTATTAAATACTTAAGAACAATGATGCTGTTTTTTAATGTGCTACTGAAAATGTCACAAAAATGATTTCAAAATAAATTATGTACTTCAGTTTACAATAATCGTTTAATATGCTTTCTTTATTTAAGCAATATGATAAAGGATTTGAGATTGCCAATAATGGCCCATGTCACACATCAACGTGGACTCATTTGTCGTTTTCAAAATTGCGTAGTTCACTTACAACTTACATTTCTAATACGATGTACATAATATTTATTTATTATGTGTTATGATTATTTTCTTGGAAATAGATTATTTATCACAACCAAAATCGATAATTGTATAATATTTGTAACAGTATTTAAAACAACAGTGGGCTTGGATTTAATTATTAATTAAAACAAGTTGTAAAATCCTGTATTTTAGTTGAACCTCGTTTTCTTGCCCACGTAATGAAGGTCATACATTTGCATCATTCATTTATAGGGCACATCACTTTAAGAGTGTTTGACAAAAAGTTTTATTAGAGATTCATTATGACTTGAATTGAGGCTTTAGAGGCTGTATGCAACCAATCAGCATTCCAACTTAAGTGTGTCATATATCACAAAGCACGCCACGCACGCATACACTATATACGATTGATGTTTGTACAATTGTTTAATAAGACATTAGAGAATGTATCATGTTTCCCATGATCTCCCTACTTTAAACAATATCACTACACTATCATCAGTCATTTTCATTTTACCAAGCCATCTATCCTTAGTTCGTAAGCAATGTCGTAATCGTGGTCCATTTAAATTTCACAGATCCATTGATCCAAATGAAGTCCATCATCTTATTCTACTTGTCTATATTCTCTATTAATTTATTAGGCTTATTAAATATTTTTTGTTTAAAAGAAATTTGCCGTGTATATACTCGTTCAACTTGATTCTTACGCTGATGCAGGGTCGATAGCCTGTTCTTCAACCAATGACTGGAAAGGGTACCTCTTACTTGAAATGTAAAAGTATCTGTAAAAAATCAAAAGAAAGTTTTGTTTATATAATGCAATTTAAAGTAACTTGCAATCATATCTGACCTGAATGACTTACATGAAACTGCACAGAATAAATGAATGAAGTAAAGCCGATAGCAAGAAAACAGCGCCGGGGAAAGTAAGGGCTGTACTTCTAAACAAGAGGTTGAACAGAAGACCAGCTACTATAGGCATGCATGCTTCCCCAATTGACACGAAGGAGAAAGCTTTTGCTAACTCATCCTTTGCAACGCATTTTGACACCATACTTCGCATTACGATCGTAATGAGACCAGAAAACATTTGCACTACAGCTCCTGCAAATTCCAGACAAAAAACACAATTATGTTAAGTAATCGATTAACAAATGACAGACAAGCCAATATTGACCAATCTTGAATGAAATGTTTTCTTTTTTTGAACTTATAAAATTCGTCATACCAAAATACATGACTCGACCATCTACTGCTGAAGCGAATACGATATTAGATAGAACAAATCCAATCGCACTAAACATTCCCACTACCGGGTCGCTTATGTCTAATAGTTTCATCATGAGCAATGTGAAGAGTCCCCCTTTAAAATATCATGTAAAAATGTTAGGATCGTTGTAGATTATTCCGGTAAAAGATGAAAGAATTTATCCTTGATGTTCATACCCGAGAGACAAATGACTGTGTCTATTGTTGAAAACATGGAGAAACCCGACTCGTCCCATTGGAACTTATTTCGTGTGTACAGGTATCCAACTTGCATAGTTCCAAACAGTGCCAGCATTCTCATGAAGATTGTGACCATAAGGAGAATTACCCATCTACAAAATGTTACACGTTACAGTGCAAATACATATAATGTTTTTTCTTAAGTGCATTATAAAAATTATCAATCACATACTTGCGACGTGGTCCTGGTCTTGATCTGAATACAGTAGCCATTGTATCTTTTACTGATCTAAGATCAAATATTTCATAAAATACCGATGAGAACGATGAATTTTGAATTGCCTTGAACGCTGGTTCATGAATGTAATACAGTCCATATAAAAAGGCAATCGAAAAAGAAAGTGCTGACACGAAGAATACAGGAACAAATCCCCACAGTTTAAATATCTAAAGAAAAGGAATTGAATAGTTCCAAGTAAAGCTATGCACTTTATACATTCTTGGCAAAAATTCTGTCTTCTTATAGTATAGTACATACTTTTGAAGCGATCTGAAATCCGAAAATTCCAAGAAACCATGACCCTTCTAGAACTGCTATTCGGAAACTTCGGTTTGAAACTGTCGACCGTGCGGAAACATGTGTAAAAGCGCACAGCAGGAATGCAACGAGGCCACCGGTCACACTACGTGTACATATTTTCAAAATGGAAATATTAGTTCTCAAGTTGCCAGTATGTTTCAAATAAAATGTCCTCTCCGTTTCTGCAACTTTTACAGTTTACCTTACCTAATAGGTACCGAACACAAGAGCAAATACGGTGCTCGGATCGATGGGAAAAACGACGCAATGCAGTACAACAATGACGCGACAGTGTATCCACACAAACTTAACAGAATAGGAAGCTTTGTTCCATTTCTGTCGACAAAGGGTCCCTATTCAAAGAAAATATTGAGATTAATGTTGTTTTCCTTCACTCTTACGCATATTAAGTAATTATCCAATGTATAAGGATGTATTATGTGTAATTTTTTATACCAAGAAAAGTGCGAATAGTACTGGGATCAGGGCTTCCACAATATTTTTGTACATTTGAAAAAGGGCCGCTGTTTGTTCAACTTGTTTTTCTGTAAGATAAAAGTAATGTTGAAAATTTTGATGTGATATAAATTCATCAAGTCATATACAGTCAAGTATAATGTAGGATTTGTCAATTTATTTAGCTTACCATAGTCGGAATTGTTCTTATGAGTTAGATGCCTGCAATTCACAAAAGATTTGTTCATGAAAAAATTGGTTTAAAATGAAACAGAATCATCATCATTAAAAACAATAGTAAAACGTTACTTGCAAATGTCTTCAGTATAGTTGTAATCCAGTCTGCAAATACGATCAATGTACAAATTTTGTACAATTACCGTGGTCGTGGTAAGTCCCATCATATGAAAAAACATGAGCAGTTCAATGCTGTGATTATCCCTTGCACTTTGAATAAGTTTAGCAAGAAACTCTCCAGGATTTATCCTTCCATTTCGATCTCTTAAACCTCGAAATTTGCTTTTCGATTCTGAAATATCTTCTTCCGCCATGTCTGCGTTAATGTTTAACGAATGGGAGCTGTAAGATCTTTGGTTACTAGATGCGCTCAAAGGGGAATCTCGATTTCTTCGCTCGGGGGAAAGCATTGCTTTCACTCATATACAGAATATATCTTGTTTGTGCCAGAATAATTATATCCAAAATACGACCAGCATGTGTCAACGCAATGCTGTTGCTGTTGCTACAGTGATATCAAACCCATTCTCGTCTTGTACGTTGTATTTGTAGATTAGACTTTTGGTCAAGAAAATATTTGTACAATAAGTGTCTCCAGACCGATTTGTGAATGTACTTGAAAACAACAAGTCTTAAATCTAATCACAACACATTCTAAGAATTGATCAGTGTACAAAAACGCAATTTGAATTGAATAAAAAACGAATAAAAAGATTCAGTCTTTTATAAAATATAAAACTGAGAACGACTCTTTAAACGATTTTTCATGGAATTTCCAAGTCTCATAAGTAGAGAAGAATCAAATGTTTGGCCAATCAATCAGTATCTTTCGTTGTACAAGTGTCAATGGCCAGTGGAGTACAGCCAGAGTCAACAAAGCATGAAGCTATTAAGATCTTCCTTCCTGAAATAACAAAAAAACGACAAGTCATTACAATCAATGTTTGAACATTGGTCAGTAACATTGAGTAGAAAACTCTACCCTTTTTCTTTATATTTCCTTTCCACTTTAACGTTTAAGTGCATGAACTTGAATGAAGCTAAAAATATGTTATACTACCTGTATGTTATATGACACGAAGAAGTTATGTAAGCATTAAGCATGTATTTATTTGAATAGTGTTCACTACTAGTGGTTTGAAATCTGCAAATTTGCTACCTGCCAAAAATATTCATCTCAAATTGAGATTCTCAATCCCTATTTATTTATCCCTATCTAGAAATATACTGAACATGTATTTATCATAAACTCTTCTTTTTCATTTTGGCAGGTTTTCATCTTTTCATGTTTTTCCCATCTTGCACGCATCATATTATACTCCTGGTCCTCACTCCTAACAAAATTGCTACAACACATCCTCGCCTAGAGAATGGCGTGCTTAATTTTATGCATTAGTAAAATATTTGCAAATACATGATGCGATGGTGCCGTAGTTGGAATATTTGCAATTGGTTGTAATAATGATGATGACGTGACAGAATTTTGATGACAACAACCTTTCCGAACAGAAAATTTACCTATTATCACATATCACATACATATAACCACCCGATTCTCTATAAATAGCCTACGCTGATGTAACTAGAATTTCTTCATTAATATATCCCTGTTTTTGGGTAATAGCGTAAGCGTAAAGGGTCAGGGTCACAAACGGTTTTGTACGACTGTGGATTTGAATTTATCAGGAATGTAATATAATAGAACTGTTCCCAAATCAAACATTGTATTGTATTTACAAAACATTTAATCACTAACCGCAAGACAGGCGTTGCGTCACCAAAACACATTTCCAGTTTTATTACAATTACAAATGTCAAATATTAAGCATTCCATGCAACGTGGAGACTAGTAACTAGTAAAAAATATCATTGTAAATTATAATCGTTTTACAATGTATAACGTACTAAAATTATCAAATTTAAACTTCCTGGCCGTGATTTTCTAGCGGGAATTTGCTACATCATTATAGAGACTTATGATCTTCCGTACCGTAGTCAGTAGTTACGTTAAAAAACTAAATTCAACACGATGACAGTTAGGTTAGAATGCAATGCAGCATGGGTATGAAATATAGTATAGAGAACCGCAACCCTTCTGACCAAGAACACTCACAAAACAAATGTACATTAGTTTTTATTTTGTAGTATAAAGTGGGGGAGTGTATTCCTAATACCAATTACACCAACAACCTTGATGATGATTACTAAATTACCACAAACTTGATGTTTGTTGAGACTTTCTACTTTTGATACATTCTAGTTTATGATTTAATTGAATGTTGTATCATGCATAACATGCCAGAGTTATTCCGCTGGAGAATTGTAATGGTGACAATGGCATTAAGTATATCAAGATATTTGCTTTAGCTAATGAATATATACTCATAAACTACAGTGCTGATTTGTTTAGCGTAGTAAGAAATTCTTCATTCTTCTCAATCTCAACTCAACGCGAACAAACTTAACTTATTGCCACATACATATTGTCATGCAAACATTTTTTTGACAACACCACAAATGAACAAATTAAACCAAAAGTTTAGTTTTGTAAACATCTTAGAAATGTCTGCTTATAAAATGCTGATTTTAATATAAGCAAAACGACATCAGCAGTCGATCGCATAAAAATCGATCGTAGTCAGCTATAAATTATTAATGCACTACGTTACTTTCCATTTTTTACATCAGCATTGACAGGATATAAATTTGTCAATGCCAGTGTTTTAATTTCAGGATCAGTTCTCATGTGTTAATGATTGGTCGTTGCTATATGGCATTATAATAAAAATATGAATCAAATGAGAATTATTTTATGCTACTAATATTCAATATAGTACCTTAATATTTTGATGCCATGAAATATTAAATATATAATTTGACACTTTACCAAACTTTAACGTATGCCTATCTACTTCCTTTCAATACAAAAGATAAAATTAGCGTGGTTCATGCCAAGGTTGTGTTTTGTTAGCCAGCTCAGAAGCTCATCTTCATTATTCTAAAACTACATATAATACAGATAATGTACCTATATTTTTATACTTTTAACAACTCGTTAGCAAGGCATTCTCATTTTTAAGATAATTATTATACGATAACTTATACCTTACACCTCCTAATTATAGATGCACGTGTTCACTTAATCTATTTCTTGTGTATTATCTATCAGTTGTACATAAAAAATTATAGCTGGAATGCTGTTATAAATGTTTTTGAACTTACCGAAATGTATCGCTTAAAAATTTGCTCACCAAATGTGCGAGTTCATCCCACACATCTTAAACTATGAATATTTTTCACTGCCAAACACCAATAATAAGCGTGAAAACACTTATTAGCCTACATCTACAAATAAGCTAGTTATAATAATTGTCTGCCTTGCACTACATTTTATGTTCCCTGCCCTGCATTTCGAGTGTTAAAAAAGACATTTTTTTTTCTGTAAACATGTAGAGCGAGCATGGTTGTTTGTATTTTTCGTGCTGCACTGACTAAACAAAAATTCACTCAATATATAAAATCTAAACACGGAACTATTCTACCGTTTTTGAGAGGCACAAATCTTCTGCCTTTTACTTTAAGCCGACTAAAACTGGTATCACTTGCTTTATGCCTAAGCCATTATGATGATGTTCAGTTTTGTGCCAAAGAAGTAAGGTTTGTAATCGTATATTATTAGGTACACATGCTGCATTTTGCGTTGCACCTTCCCTGATAACTCCTTCATGTGATACGTAAAATATATAAGAGCTCATAATATGCATTTGCTCGTACACGTAAGTTTTGTACATAGACACATGCTTAATTTCAATATACAGCAATAGATGTGTTTTGTCTGAAAACATTTGTCTGCTGACAGAACCTTTTTTTATCGCTTAACCATTCGACATTGGTAGGTAAAACTTCATTACTTAGGAAGAACACATGCACAAAGCATTAGATATGGCAAGTGGTTTCTCATGAAAAGGACATTGTACTTCTCGCTATGCTTTGTAGAACGAAATATATGAAGAAAATGAAATGATCACAAAGTTAGAGGCTGTAGCAGTCAACCAAGAACATTTCCATCATATAACTCATGTTACGTACTTCAATACAGATAATGTGCAGTTTTTTACCGGAAACAAAGATTGTAGCAGAAATATTTTCAGCCAAAGCCGAATGCATTTATCAAAATATTAATGAAGATGGAATAATTAGGGCATGTCGTATGACGTGTGAACCGCTATTTCACTATTATTTCGTCGTAATTGACCAACAGCTCACAAACTGTATCTGTTGTTTCACTCTCGAATATTACATTACATTAACCATCACTACGAAATATTGTTGTTTGCTGCTGGAAATAAGTCTGATGTAAGTTTAGTTAGGAACTGTCTTCCCAAACTTGTGTATCTCATTTTTGGTACCTATTATGAGTGAAGAACAAGATCAAAGAGTAAATTGTGTGTTTATTTGCATGATGTAGTTATAGTAATATGCAAATTATGTATGGAATGCTTAGGAAATTTCAATTTTATTGCAAATGAAAGGGAAATTAAATACAATTTCCAATTATTTAGTGCACTTCACTAGTTCACTTTTTATTTACAAGTATACACATATTTATATATGAACATTAGTTTAATCAATCAATATTAACCAACAAACAAGGAAATTAAAATAAAATGCAGCGACTAGGTACTCAACAGTATTTCAAAATCACATCATGTGGATTACTCATATTATGTAATTATAAGCACATACATTCAGTCACATAAAACAACTATTGACAATGCAAAATTGAACAAAATATCTATCACAGTTTTATCCAGTCTTACAATGCATACATAAGAGGATGTACGCAAAAAACAAACTAAATCTATTGCATTTTGGGTTGTGTTTATAAAGAATGGTTATAATAATAATGAAATATTGATTGTAAAGGAGAGCATTTGTAAATGATTAATCGTAACATTCGTCGTTATGCATTTAAATAAGCTAAATAATATCAGTGACGCACTTATAAGTTTCCATCATTCTCCTAGTTTGTAGGTTTAAGCCGAAGACTCCGTCGGGTCGTCCATTTGCACATGATCGTTTGCATTTCTCATGGAAAAGTAGAGATATCTATTTACAAAAAATTCGTTTTAAAATCATTTCTTGTTACAAAGAGTAAAAAGCAAAGAATAACGAATGCTTACATAAAACTCATTAGAATAATTGCGTAAACTCCAGCAGACACCATAAACATAGCACCGGGAAATGTGTATATGGCATGGGAAAAAATATAACTGTACAAGGGCACAGCAATCAGTGGCATGGATGCTTCTCCGCACGCCAAAAATGTGAACACTCTTGCTATCTCCTCTTTTGCTACAATTTTCGAGATCATGGAGCGAAGTACAATACTAATTAGCCCTGCAAACATCTGCATTGCTGAGCCTATAAATTAACGATGTAATAATCCATTTTCACAGGAGAAATTTACAACAAAATATTTTTGAGTGCAATTTTAAAACTACATACCAAGATACAGCATCCAGCTTGAAACTGCAAATGCAAATACAAACTGGGAAACAACTATCCCACACGTTGACATAATTCCAATGATGGCATCAGGCAGTTTGAATATCCTCATGCATGTCATGATCATAACGTACCCACCTATCATACCAAAGTAAAAGTTTGTAAATGGCCCTTAAATATTAATTTTATTTGGCAATAGTATAAATAATTACCAGTTATGGCTATAAATGAATCGGAAACAGAGTACTCAGTATATTGTTTGATATCCCAGTGGAACTTGGTCCTTGTGTACAAATACATATTTTGCACATACCCGAATAAGGCAAATATCCTCAGCGAAATTATAGCGAGCATCAGTAAAAGCCACCTTCAGAAATACGTATATGTATTGCATTAAGCATTTATATTACTTTTCACGCGTCTTAGCCAAAAGTCACAATTTTACTATTAAATTGCTTTACCTTCTTCGTAGACCACTTCGTTTTAAAAATACCGTACCGAACATATCCTTTACTGCCTGAACATTAAACATATCCGTAAACCAATTTCTACTTTCCCTGTCTTCGATCTCAGGCAATTCCTCGTGTATAATAATCCACCCATAAATGAATGAAGCCAAAAATATGGTTGCGGAAGTTGCAAACACAGCAGAGAATCCGCCATACTTGTTCAACAACCCACCAGTTAGCGTTCCAAGAGGACCTTGTTGTATTTTTAAAAAACAATACGTTTAAATTTCAGTAGCATAAAAAATGAAAGCATTATTTTTTCCTTTAGTATTCACCTCCAAGAAACCATGCTGCTTCTAACATTGCAACACGGAAGCTTCTAGTTTCAAGGCTGGTACTTTTCGACATGAAGGAGAAAGCGCTCATTATGATAGACACTAGTCCACCAACAATGGAAATGGGAACGGATGAAATCAGCAACAGTTCAGGTCCCGCTGACGGAATGTGACTAAAGATTAAATAGCACAAAGCCGAGAGGAAGTAGCCAAATAAAGGAATTATCATGGGTTTTTTGGTGCCATGAATTTCGGTCCATGGTCCCAAAAATAGAGAAACTATTATGGGGAATCCTGCTTCAATGAAGCTCCTGTATGTCACGTATTTTGAGGCTATTGCGTCAATTTTTTTCTCTATGAAATTCAAAAAATACTTTTTAAATAAAAAATAAGAGTTTATCATATTGAAAAATGGGAAGAAATTGATTTAGGATTATCAAAAGTGTATAACAACCTGTAGCATTGTGCTCTGGTAATGTCAGATTGTTACAAATGTCATCACTGTACCCCTCAGAAATTTTGCATATTCTTTCAATGTACAGATTCTGCAAAACGACGCTAGTTATACAAAGTGCAAACATGTGAGCAAACATCATTGGTTCGATTGTTATCCCTTTTACAATACTTTTCCATGAAACATTTTCTGGAGAATTGTAGTTAGTTTGCTGGGTCTGATGGTGGATTCTTGGATTCAAGTCATCTTCTACATCACTACTTTCACCACCACTATCACTTACATCACTTTTCTCAAAGTCATTGTGGTCTGTGTGATCAAAAGTATCATCAATAAATCCCAGGTTTCCGTTACCCCCCTGGGGAGAGAGGGTCGGATTAGATGAATTTTGTGGTCCATTCATTTTGTCTCGCTTTGCTTGAAGCACGTGCTTTTGCACTACTCATATGATGAAAACAGACTTTTAGCTGCCTATCTATGTGTTTTTTAACTCTGATTGCAATGAAATTAGTGCAATGATTATTTGATTAATGTATGTAGCTCTCTCTAAGAGAGGACCATTTACTTAAGCTTTCTATTCAAGAATAAGTATCAAAAATGCGAATTCTCATGTTTTTGAAAGTATCGAAATCAGCTGGATGAAGATTTTTCCAGCTGATTTAAACAACGCTATACTTCTTACAGTTCTTACATGGATGCTCGATATTGTGCCTACATTGATATTTCTTTGGTTCATACGATTTCATTCATGTAGCATGTACTGAATTGCAACTTTACGCTTTGCGATTGCAGCTATAATAGATAGAATATCGCGTTGCTGCAACACTCTTTCTTTGCAACGAACAAACACACACGCTTACTATGCTTGCATGAAAAACGACCGTCTTTTATGTTGCATGCAAACGATGAACAGAACAGGAACGCTCCTTGGAGCGTGAATTAGTGTGATGTTTCTTAATTGATACACTGTAACTTTTGGTCAGTATTAAAAATTATTTTCTTCGTTCCTTCCTGAACAACTTCTCGAGCACTATTTTGACTTTCCCGTCATGCTGTGTCTGAATGAGTATAATTAAGTAACAACTCAAAATGAACAGGCAACTTACACTAACAGTAATACGTTCACTTTATTAACCAAAGTTTTGAAAAATTTTCACATGCACTTTTGAAGATGGGAAAAGTGTTCATATATCTAATCTACCTTTTACGTATACTATCTGGAAAACGAATTGTGGCAATTTTTTCATAGGAAAGTGGAACTTGTCGTGCTCTTTCAAGTGTTTCTGTTTTGGTACTACTAACCAAAAACAATACTGCTCAATTTTATACTTCAACTAACTGAATTAACTAACCACAAACTGGTCAAAACAACCGTGTTAAAGTGTTCTCATGCTTTTTCCATCTAAACAAATTAAAATACACGAGTCACCACATATTTTAGCCTCCTTTCTATCCAAATGTTTTTGCTTTTGCCTGTATGAATAATATGCATTTATGGTTTGATTTGAAAAAAAAATTATTGTGTGCAAGCTTTCTAGGTAGCTGAACATAGTCGATGATAAGAATGCATTGACCGCATTGTCACCTGAATTAAGATAAATGT
>JAQIXW010001993.1:0-16966 GCA_034700685.1 Willowsia buskii | reverse complement strand
ATTTCAAGTTTTACCCAATAATTGGATGAATCATTGGAAGACGACATTTATGAATGATAAAAATGTCTAAATAAAGGCATTACGTTGTACTTGATCAACATCATATTATTTTCAGAATACATAATGTATAATTCAAGTGGTCACATTTTCATGACAAAATGGGACGTGGGTTCCGGTTTGGATGTAAAAAAAACCACGAAAAGGTATTAACACCAAACGTCGACGTAACCACCACCGCCATTACACATTTTTAACGGAAAATATTGTGCAATAAAGCAGACCAGTTGCTGAGCAGAATTTATATGGCAGTGCATAAATTTTAGCAGAGATACATCATCATGGATAATTTTTTCAACTTTTTCCAAAGCGCTCACACATTTTTTCATAAATACATAATACACAGCGCGCGCCTAGTTTTACACTATTCCCAGTAGTTTAGGCATGATCCTGATGATGAGAGAGAAAAAGTGCAATGTCACTTGAAGTAAGACCAGCAAAAAAGGAGTAATTATGTACATGATGAATATTAATTAAAATATTATCTCTCTACCTATTCCATTCTTGAATTCATTTGCTGCATAATTAATAAAAGCTTTATTTTCAAGTGTGCACTTGGCAGCTCTTATGGTTATCGCTCTCCTGTTGCAACACTTTTATTTTTCTCCCCACCACCAACTCCTTTTTATAGCTGCATTAAGAAAGCACAAGATGTGTGTGTGTGAGCACACATCAAGAATATAAAAGCTGTAAAGAATGAACCCCACCAAAAGCATTTTCCACGTACCGACATTTATTTATTATTTTTTTGCTAATTAATGGCAGTGCTACTCAACAGCATTAACATTGCGATTCCACACGGTTGATGACAAGACTGGTTGTTGTGATGCTGCTGCTGCATAATATATTAGATTGGTTAGCGCCACCACCACCTCCTCCAAATCTTGTGTGCATTATTATTATTAGCACCTGCTACTCATCATCAACAAATAATACCTCCACTTCATTGCAAATATTTCACACAAAGAGAGAGAGAGAAAAAAAAAATTGTTGCATCAGCACTCATAATTTTTTTTCTCCCCCTGTCTCTGAGCACATTGCAAAGCTACACACAAGGGATTATTTTTGATGATAAAAAGTGACTTTGGCAATAAGGTGTGAGCGAGCACTAATCATCATCATTATAAGGTGCAATTTAAACGCTCACTTCATCATATCACAATTTATATACGATGATGATATGATTGAGCATGCACATTTTATACTACTTTTTTTTTTAGCATATCTCCATTGTGAACACAGAGGAATGCTTGCATTGCATACATATTTAGCCACTTGAGTTTCTGCGCTATGCAATGAGATAAGCAGTTGCACCAGTAGTAAAGGTGATATGAGGCAATAGCAAACGGTTGAATTGAAACAGACACAACGCTTCAGTTGTTGTTACTTCGCTGCTCGCAAGTTATTTTTTTTTCATACAAAGCGCATAAGTTTCTACATACATCATTCAGCATTGCTCTACCACCACCACCATCATACCGCAACAATACTGTCATTGTTACTTTTCTAAGTACAACGATGGCTGCAATAATGGCATTTGAGGATGATGATGATGATGATGTGTGATGCAATGCTAGATCATTACCATATTGTATTGTTGTTAATGTTGCTGCTGTGTTATGAATGAATGGCAGTGACCGATGTGAGTCTCTCTGTATATATCATTTTATCCCTTTGTAATAATAACGTACATACATTCATATCTACTTACCTATCTACCTATACACACCATGCATGCATCTCAATGTACATAATTTCGACTGACCCAATTTGATATTGACTTGGGGCTGATATGATGCATTATGATATATTATATTACTATTATGGGTGTACACACACATGCCTATAAATTTAAAGATGTTTCATGCTACTACCATTATTATTATTATATACTCTCCTTTAAACATATTACTTTTTTTAGGGTTTACTTCATCGCGCCATAATGCTGATGCTTCGTCGAATTACATAATTGCGATCTTTCGGGAATATATATTGTGTATTCGTGTTCATATTAAATGTGATGGTTCCATAAACGATTTGAAAATGAAATGAATATGAGGATAGACAATATTTTCTACAGTCAGTCAACGACCGACAACTTTAACGATCACTAATAATAACGGTGGTTTTTAACAATGGCTATATCTATGAATATAAGTTTTCGTTAAATATATCTGGATTCTTATATAATCATATATATAATCTCTAGTCATGATCATCATGATCTCCAATGCCAACACATATGACCAAAAATGCTTTTCACTATGTCCCCCAGATGTACATACCCCGCAGAGTCTCCTCAGTGACTCCCACCGTCTTCAGGCAGGGCACTGACTGCGATGGTGCCTTTGAAATAAAATATTGCCAGTGTCCCTTGGCAAATTCCTTTTCCTTTGTGTGAAGAGTTGAATTACTTTTTGAAGAGATAATACCATTGCTAAAAATCCTGTGTGTACATGTAGACGACGAGGTGAAACATTCCATTCTTCTCGATTTAGTAAAAACAGCACCGAGCGAGAAATACGGCACGGCAGTATAAAATATCCTATCTATTTTTTACACTCATCTTTCATTTAGGTCACATCATGCGTGTGTTTGTGTGTAGTAAAAATGCGACACGTAACTTCTTATAAGAAGATTATGCATCTGCACGATTTTTCTTGGAAAATAGAATACATTAAATCCCTACAAGCAAAACTGACAACGTAACGCTTTTATCATGCAACCATTACAAAATAAGGTTTACAATTTGTCTTAATGGAAGACTCTGGTGTTGAATTGCTGATAGGACATTGCTTTTGAGGGTTTAAGATAAACAGCAAGTTGAAACGGAAGATTGGTGTTTCGGTTTGCAGAATTAAAACAAAGAAGTTGTTTACCATGCCGTCTCAATGAACGTGCGAGACACTGGGCAATTATTCGGCCAGAAGGAATTTTGTCACCTTTGCAGATTTGTTTTTTTTATTGCAATAGCTAAAAGCAGCAGTTGGAGTGTAGCAGGTTCTGTACAAGTCGTCGCCATGAACAACTTTTACTTTCATTGAAAAAGCGATGAAGAATGCAAAATGCATTTTTAGTATGGCCACAACGCAACGCCACGGCTATTTAGACACAAACACTTGCACATTCCCCATTCATCTGGCAAAGTTTTGATGATCATGTTTTTTATGGGTATATATAAATGTATGTAAAAATTGTTAGGTAATCATACAATTCCGAAAGAACATGATTTTTTTACATGAAGCTATAGCAAGATACATGAACTTTTTTTTAGCATTTTATTACTATTTACTAGTTATTTGGTAGTGGTTTCTTTTGATGGTTATTGCCATCGTCGTGATGATGATCATGTGGAAAAACACATACACATCTCATCCCATTCTTTTTTTTTTGCAACGACTTAAACCAACTGAACGTGCTACATGTTGCAATAATCTTCATTCATACAAATCGCAACATAAAAAAACAGATCTAAAAGTCTAGAGATACACAAGAACAACAAAGGGTTGTTGATGTTATGTATTTGAGATGGGTAATAATAATATTATTATTATTACATAGCAACTTATCATGATAATGATGTGGTGACGAAAACTTTGGGCAAAGAACTTGAACCTTCGCAGGGGAGAGAAAGGAATGGTATGACTGAGAGAAGATGATGATACTAATGGTATCGGCATACAGCTCATTTATTTTTGTAGGAGTAGCAGGACTATTAGTGGTGGTGATACAGATACTTGAGTGTGCTTTTAGTGTAAATCTTTTTTTTGACAAACTGCCAAAATTGGAGTTCAATGTCTATATGGACAAACAAGTGACAAGAAAAAAAGAAATATAAAAATTTGTATGTTATGCCTAATATCATCCAATGTACAATGTCTTGTTATTGATATTGACAAATTTTAAGTTTTTTTGCATGTGCGTGTGTGGAAGGTAATATAATACGGAAGTTAATTGGCACTTTATTCTAAATCCAGAATAAATTTTAAACACTCACTAATAATGTGACATCATTTACCAACATGGGTTTAAATAGCAGAGAGTATTGCAATAAAAGTAAATAAACAGAGATAAAATACTGCAATAATTCAGTTTTTTCAGTTGATAAGGCGAGTTTAAAAGGCACAAAAAAAAGAGATCAAGAGCAAGAATTACGCATGAATTGACTCGTATATTTTTTTATTCTCCTCTGGTCCACGACCGTTGTTGTTTGTATATCAAAAGGGAAAATGTCAAAGAGTTGCAGAGAGCGATATATGGTGTATAGGGGATAACATCAAATATATAGATCCTCATTCATATTGCTCAATAGGCTTTATTTTCAAAGAAAGACGAATTCGAATAAAAGAAGGAATCGTATCAATATCACTTGTCAACGAACTACATAATATTTTATACAGTAACAGCACCGCATGTATATACATATCAAGTGTATCAATGTACCAGTAAATATTGCGATATGATACCATACTTTTTCCATAATAGTGTTTATTATTTAATCCACCTACTTGTCAATACATACCTAAATGGCCTTCCTTTTATATAAGAAGATTGATAGGATATTGCACAAAAAAGGCTTAAAAGATCAACTAAATATATGACAACTTTTCTTCTTTATACCTGCTCACATATATACATAATATAGGTATGTATACAAAATCAGCTTGTCTTTCACACTTTTTCTATTTTTCTTCAGTAAAATCAGTGAAGAAAAGAAACACAATGAATATTGTGTGTGTGTAATCTCATCATCATCAAATATCCAATTCCGCTCTATTGCTGATGCATATTATTACTGCTATCATACGCATGCAGAGCACACACACAAATTTTTCTATACTTGAGGAGATTTAAAGATGAGCCTCTTACATGCATCCATGCATGCAGAGACACAAACAAGCATTTCTCCTCTCCTCCTCTCTGTAGCAAGTTACTCTTGTTGTTGTGATATATGGATGGATACATGACGTATATAAAAATAAGCAGAAGCAACAGACAATGCGTGCATAAACATGACAAAGAAGAAAGCACTTGAGATTTAATATTAGTATTAGGCATAGTACTATTATTACGAGGATGATATGAGTAATGGCGGGGATCATGATGATACTATGAATAACCATGTATCTATCTATCCACCACACTTGAGGAGCGATAATAGTCCACGGTTTTTCAAAAATAACTATGTCAGTAGGGCAGCGAAAGTTTTAACATAGCTTATTCACACACACACATATACACACACATGAGGCGTATTACGCGTTACGTGTGTGCCCATCCGTCGTGTGTACGTACTCTTTCAAAAACAACGAGATATTATGTCTATATATTTATGGCAGGGGTTGTTGTAGGAGTCAAAATAGAAGATGTGTTGAGTATACACAGGAGGAAAAATCCCTCTCTGTGATATATATGCATATTATGCGTATAGCAGTAGTAGCATTTCACACTAGTTTTTGTTTCTGTCTGGGTGATCAAATGTGAGAGACGGAGGAGTATTAGCTTGCATGAATACAGATAATTACATGTGGTTTGGATGACGATGAAGATGTGCATGCATAAAATTCGAGTATCATGAAGACACACACAGGCAGATAGAGCCTGGGACTATGTTTGGAATATGAATAAGCAATAAATTTTGCTAGCTGTCAAAAATAGTACAATGTGCTCAACAAATTGAATATTTTGTTGGTCTTGTTGACATAATAAATTAAAACAATTACTACTTATGTGTGTATGTGTTGTCCATATAATTATGATCAGTTGTTATGATTGATACACACACATAGTTGCTGATTGTATCATGTCTAGTACTAATTGAGGAAGAATTGGTGGTGGTGATGATTATGAAAAAGAGGAATTAATTTGCAATGACAGCATTTTCAGATGTGTATATTTTGTGACAGCATCCCACCATATACGGAGGGAAAATAAAAGTTGGTCACCACCACAACCTCTATCGCCACCAGGAACATGATTCACCAACAGATGTTAACAGGGTTCCATATTTCAATATGATTCCATACTTTATGGAAATGTGTTAGCAAAATAATAAACTGAGCTTCATGTAGGTACATTCATTTTTTTTATATCGATCTCAGGGACGGATGGACGTGTACAAGTATGGTTATCATAGCACATCACCGTTATCATTCATGTGTGTGTGCAGAACACTTCCATATTTTTCCATCAACTGATGTTACAATTTTGTTATTACGTACACGCAGTACACATCTTTCTCTAATAACATGGTATGCTCAGATTAAATTGTTGATATTATTATTACTATTACATATTCATTCCGTGATGGGGTCAAGGACTGGTTCATTTGCACAGGCAGGCAGGCAGGCAGTCATGCCCAAAAAAACCAAGAAGAATCGCCGCACATCCCTATAGTGTCGTCGTCGCAGATGAAACATTAATAATATGAAAAAATTGCAATGCATGCTGTGCGCACCCTTTGATATCGATCATCGAACACACACACATAAAATATGTATATACTCCAATACGAGGATTTATAATAAGATCATCATCCTTTCCGTATCTCTCCCAAAAAATATGAGCTCATACATGAGATTAATGATGGTGCGTTGATATGCATAAAATAAAATGCATTATTAAATTTATAATCGAATTCCTCACCAGTAGTAACATTCCAATTTTTGCATCTTTCCTTCATCATCATCATCACCATGAGACTAGGATTTATATCGCTCGCATCACTTGATAATATGGTTTCTTGTGCTATTTTTTCAATCAAAATAAATTATGCATATAGATATTTAATTTCATATAAATTGGCTGTTTCTTTCAATTTTATGTTCCAAGAAATAAAATAAAAATATATATAATGTGGCCGCATGAATTAATCATGATAGAGTGGAAAACTCTGCGAGAAAATTGGAAGGAAAACATTTCTCATTTTCTGAATGTCTCTGTTTTATGTCAACGAGATAAATATAATGGTATTTTGGAAGTTGTGGCGTTCTCTGAACTGCTCCTACTCCGCAGAGGTTGCAGAAATACGAGAGAAGAGAATGATGCACATGATTTATTATTTTACATAGTTTTTTTCACATTACGGCATGGCCTAATTTTGCATTTTTTTATTCTAGACGTATTGGTTGTGATGGTGGTAGCAAACAGCAACACGTAAACAGACACAAATAATGTATTATACAAGCGGTTCCCTCTTCTTGTTCCTGTCTTATGAAAAAAATAAATAAATTCCACTCCAACTTCCCATTTTCCATCCCTTTCTTAAGCTTCCACGCAGATTTATCTACTTTTTTTAAAGTTTTAACTCGCTTTGAATTTATTGCGCTGTTGTTTGTTTGGAGGGAGAATGTGTGGCAAAATGGATGCATTTTTATGTTTAGGTCAGTTATGCGAAATAAAAAAAAATCTACAAAAATTCTTATCTTATTATTATTCTCTTTTTTGGGGACGATGTATACATAAAAAATGCTAACTGAATTGCAACTTAGTATTTTTATATATTTTTGGAGTATCGTTTATTATTATGAGAAAGAGATAAAAATGTGTGTCACCTAATTCCCTTTTTAGCTCTGAAAAAAATTGATCTTCCGCCTGTGCCACGTTCATTTCTTTGTATTTGCACATGAGGAGGAAGAAAAATTGAAACAAGAAAATACCCTTGAAACACATTAAAAGAATAACTCAACATAGAACTCTTTCCATATGTTTTTATTATTTCTTTTTTATGCTTCAAATACGATTCTGCAATAGGTACACAATAATAATATGACATATTCGAGGCTTAAACCAACAACCAATCTTTCTGCTACCACTTGAATGAATGGATATTTCATGATTTTTTGGAATGAATGGGCACAAAACATTCCAGCATTGTAAGTAGACTGGAGTAAAAATACCTATGCCATATTGCATAAGAATTTTACACGTATCTGTACTCTTTCACTATTTCCTAAGTAGACGAGCAATGTAATGCAATTTATATGAAGAAGAAGAAAAAAATCAGCAAGGCCATTTATATACATAAGTCAAATGGAAAGTGCGAGTAGCTGGAAAATATGTTAGAAAAAAAAGTGTACTATATGAATGAAGTGAGGAAAAGGAGAGACCCATGTGTTTCAAGTGGAGGAAAGGGAAAATGGGTCGTTTTATACATAGTTTTTTTGTTGTGCACTCGCACTCAAGCCAAAATCCAAACTATTACTAGTCGTCTCCCTCAATTTTCAAGCATGGTTCACAACACCCGTCTCTTTGATCTCCGTGTTCTTCGCGAACAGAAAAGAGGAGAAAAAAATGTTTTGTAGTTTTTGCTCCTTCAAGAAAATAACTCGCAACAAGAGCCTTTTTTTCTTACACCATACTACCACCAGCCTGCAACCACCAGTTTTCAACACGCTATCATCATCATGGCCAAAAGAAAAGAAATATGTTCAAGTGGAAAATGTAAAGAAAAGAGACACTTGAAAACTAGAAGTTTGAGAATGTGTGTGTGTGTTGTGTGAACAAATGAGAGAGAAAAGCCATCGCATATGATGAAGTACTCCTCCTTTTTGCAATATATTACATCTACGACTACTGCTCAGCTATTGCTTTTCATTGTGCAAATAAATGGAAGTGAGTATCGCCCAGAGAGAAAGGCAAGGGTCGTGCTCCTATTCCTCTCTCTCTCTCTCCAGCTTTGTCTACGAGTGGACTAGTAATAAGTGGGAAAGAAAGAGGAGAAACAAGAATAACTCTATATTTGGCTTCACTCTATGAAATATACAGTGCAGCAGGTCATGCAATCTGTATTAATGAGAGTGTAGCCATACTTGAGATAGAAAATGAAAGGAAATATGCGTATCCGTACTAAAAATAAGAGGTCTAAACGGTACAAGTATAAGTTTCTCTTGATATCCGATCCATGATGTTTTCATATTTTTTTCCCACTTCTGGAGTAGTAATGTGTGGAATGGGAATAGTGAACCAGGCCAGGTTCAACAATCATAATGATATAATTTCATATGTTTTTCATATACTACTCATTCACAGGATTATTTTTTTCCTCTTTCCGTGATCACGGGAATTTTCTCGGAAGTGGCCTAGATCTATCCAGGAGAAGTAGACGGAGAAGAGAGAGAGAGAAAAAAAATCACTCATTCACTCAACTCATTTGTCGTCGCAAAAAAGGAAAAGACCTAAATAATAAATACACTTTTAGTATTTTTGTGTGCCAATTGTGTGTACTATACGAAGTGGTAAAAAAAGTACAAACGATAGTTGTACACCCACGTATCCATGCATGCAAAGCGGAGGCACGTATAAGTCTCCTTTTTTTCAGATAGGTTAATACGAATTTCCATCCGGAACAAAAGCATACCCATTTCCTCTCCCTTTTTCCCTATTTTCATTTTCACTTGACGTCCTGTCCTTTTTTGCACGTCAGGTACACTACACAATAACATGAGCGAACACATATATTTTTAGTATGAAGAAGCTGTGCTCTAGTCTCTGGTACGTTCCCTCCAGTCATCATCATATCACAAGGGAATGGAAAAAAGGAAACATCCCATCACAAAAGTGGGTCTGTGTGCGGAACAACGAGCATTCCAACATATTAACAATAGGCGTTTTGCAGGGAAATGGGTTTCCACTCTGTGTGATGTCTATACAAAGAAAACACATCTATAGAGGAAAAAACACATATGTGGAGTTGAATTCTCCAGGGAGCAAGATGAGAGTCAAAAGAGAAAGGCAGAAGGACTGACAAGCGAGCACACACACACACACATGCTCACACAAAGGGAAAGTGTAAAACATATGAAATGTATGCCATCCTACAAGAAGGAATATAAGTAACCTTGGAAGCTCCATCCGGGAAAGAGGCTTTGCCTCCTCATCCATGTTATATTCATGTCGTATTAATTTCACAACATCCCGTCCATCCGCTCTCTCTACTACAGAATGGGTGTGTGTATGTGTGGCAGAGGCAGAGGAGTAGATAGAGAAAGTCTCTCTCTTTTCTCTCCTCTCCCTCTTTTTTCCCTTCTTCTATCCGCCAGAGAAAGTGGTGGAAATTTCTGAGAGGGAGAATTCGAGGTCATACAAGTCTACTCCGATGGGATTTTCTAGCCAAGTTTCAAGGCGAGCCATTACCTTAGACAAAGTTTTTATAGTGAAAGCGTAAAAAAAGGAAGACTCACGAAGCTCATATGCTTCTCTGCATATTTCCATATCATTCTGAAACAGTCTGTCTGTGGTTTTTTTCCCTTCAAATTGTTACAAAGTGACGAGCTATAATGGGAAAACGAAATATAAAAGCTTATGGTGGGGAAACCTATTTCAAGCCTTTTAAAATAGAACAGAACAGAGAAAAGACATGATGATGAGAGGAAAAGCTAGAGGGAGAAAGAGAAGTTTTTTTCTTTTGTATTTAACCGTAAAAGCTCCAACAAAGTAGAAACACTTTGATGACAATGATATTGCAATATTACTGGTAAATATTGTGCACTAGTAGGAAAAGCTTTTCTCTGAGCAATAGACAGGTTTATAGACATATAGCTCAACCATGTGTGTAGATGACAGCAACAGACATGTTTTTTTCTCTCTGTGTTCCATATTCTCCGAAAAAAGAGAACATGCTGTGATCTATCTGCCGTTTTAACTTGTAAGCATGTGTGTGTGTGTAGTCTCGAATGTACATGTAAAGGAGTAACCTTGACGCTCACGGAAGAGAGAACAAAGTGAACAAAGCATCATCATCACGGCACACACACACACAGAGAATCAGTCAGCCAGCCAGTCAGATAATAATAGTGTAGATACATACAGAGAAATTGTTACTCTCGCTCTTTTCTAGTTTTCATGCATTCAAGCGGATTTTGCCAATCTGGAACAAGCAATGCATGCAGGCAAAGGAGAAGTACGGATGCGGATGGCTGCAAGCCGAGAAAAAAAGTAGGGCTCGGTGGAGAGAGTCGGTGGTCGGTGAAATAAAAAGGAAAAGAAAGTTTTCTAGCAAAAAAAAATTGTACAAGTAGCATTTTTTATAGTGGCCCTAACCTAGTCTCATGTAAGTATAGAGAGTATAAAGCCATATATATCTGAAGGCTTATGTAGCCAGTGACTGAAAACTGTGCCAGCCAGCCTGCATGCCAGCTGACAGGGCTCTTCTGGCTCCCTTTCTCTGAAGTATTTTTTTTCTCCTCTCTGTTGAAAGCGAACACACTTCTTGGAATTAGGTTTTTTATAGGTATTAGACAGCATCCTGTTAGGGAGATATAATGTATAATAAATGGAAAGTCTGTCCCCTTTACCCGGTTTCCATTTCCTTCCTATTTTCCCCGGAGCATTTTCCCTTTCATAATATATGGCGGCGTGTGGATTCCTTCTTCACTCCAGTTTTTTTTACCCACATTTCTCCACTATGTGGAGCAGGAATGCCAGTATATTTTGGAGGAAATTGCACAAGCTATTATAAGCACGCATCATGTGACTGTCTAGTAGGAGGAGAGAGATAGGAGAGAGTGAAATGTGAGTGAGTGACTACAAGTTTGAGTAGTAGGGCAAACAAAAAAGGGGAAAGGAACATCTTTTTTTTACTCTGACTATCTGTTCTCTACTACCACCGCTTCTTTTGGCCTCGCCGCTCACGTTCACGCCACGTTACACAATTCGTTTATATTATCATGATGAGTCTGGCTACTATGAGAGAGGAAGATGATCATGATCATCATCTTCTTCTCATGAAAGTATGTGCCTTAAAGTCTTTATTCCGAGAGCACAGTACCATTACGACATTGAATCGAGGAGGAGGACTGTGACTGCCTGGAGCGGAAAGTAGGAAGCGTGTGTATCAGAGTGTGTGCAAGCATGAGGGAAAAAGGACCTTGTACATGGATTCCACACACTGTTATCATTGCATTCGCAATTTCAAAAGCTGCCCTCCTTGTGCCGGGTAATATATTTGCAGTTCATATGTGCATACCATATATAGAGACATAGATGCATACCGATAGTTGATCTATGCATGTTTTATGAATAGGTGCATTCCTCCACTATTATCCCGCACTACACTTCCTTCAGCTCACCCATTATTTAGTATCTATACCAAGTTTTCTCCTGTTGTGCAAGTAGGTCTGGGTCTAGTTCGTGCCCGGGTTTTACAGTCTTATTACATTTATCGATCTAACTCCCTCTCTCTCTCTTCGCTTTCTTCTTTCCTTTTTCTCTTACAGGAATGACGTCAAAGGCCCCGATAGAATTACATGTAGTAAATGGTAAACTATTTTTGGACTTTTCCATATACACCGTCTCTCCATTACTTACTCCCCGTGTGTGTGTACACACATCATACTATATCTCTCTGTACACATTACCTACTTCTTGTTTGTATATAAACATTATCTCTCTTCATATTTTATATGGTTCACTTCTCTGTCTGTGTACCATAAGCTGAAAGCAAATAAGTAAAAAAACATTATGGCTGGAGGTTTCGCTCACACTTTCTTTTCAAAGTTGATAATATGCATGAACTATTATACATGCTGATATATCGACATACAACCATATAATATACCCTATCCCATCCATGTGTAGAGTGAACAAGTTGTATGCACACGTGAATGAAAAGCTCATTTCATTTCGTTCTTCTTTCACTTCTCTACACACAGTAAAACCAGCACAATGGGCGACCACTTGAGACTCATGTTTTGCATGAAACATGATGAAAGGAAGTAAGGAAACCAGGAACGGTTTTTTATATGCACTACACAGAGAGAAAGTACCTAAACAACGCGAGTTGAAGTAGTAATGATAACAAATGCTCTCGTATGTAAGTCAGTCCTTCACATGCATGCATGCATGGATGCATGCACGTTCCAAATGTATATAGTAGACCAGCCGTCATTTCCCAGTCGGTAAAACATTCATTAATCCAAGAAAATTTCTTTTTTTCTCCTTCACATACACACGGAAAGAATCAACCATTCATTCTTGAATGCATATATGCAGGTATACATATATCTAGAAAAAAATGAAAGCATGGCTTAAGCAAATTTACTATTTCGGGAGTAACCCGTGCACGTAAACTACTAAAACACGACAAGGAAGGACGACCACCACCACTCCTACATCTACAACATATTATCTTTGTCCGACATTTACAAGGAGAGAGAGAAGAGAAAGGAGGAAGCAAGAGAAAAAAACAGTTTCCTTCCGCCCTACATACACGAAATGTGCTGTTCAGTTTCTGGAGAAACCTTGCCTACTTCAGTAGAACCATTCTAGCCATTTCTTTTTGATTACTCTCTCTCTCTCTCCGTCTCTTCCTTTCTCTCCGACAGACTAGACCATCCGTATTAACTTGGACTTTTGCTTTTTTCCCTATGCAATTTCCTCTCACAGCTTCCTGACTGGCTGGTAATAATACTGCTTTTAGACGTATATACATAATCATTGTAATAAACGTAACGTTTTTTTCCTTTCTTCTATTTCGGGTTCAAGGCTAAGTAATTTTGTTCATTTTAAATGGAATGTTGTAGGAAAGAGAAATGGTAGTGATGATGAAGAAGAAGACATACCTTTTACTTCTACCTATTATTAAAACACAATGAAAGAAAATGAGACTCATTTTTTTCTTCGTTTTAAAAAAAGGGAACAGTTTGTTCCGCCTTTCTCTTTGTGCAAAAAAATAGACACATTCTTTTTCTGGCATGTAGACAGACAATGGGGGAGAAAAAAGTCAGGGGTTACTTTCTTTCAATATTGTCCTTCCTTTTTTTCATAAATATATTATGCTTAGGTATGATTCATTATTTTAATGGAGTGCGACTACTGGACAAAAGATAACGGTGAAAAAAGGATATAATGTAATAAAAAAGGATCACTCATCCCTTTCATCTTTTAATGACATTACAAAAGAAAAAATACACACACAAAAGTCTACCGGACAACAAGGGAGTTTATTACAGGTGGCCTTTATACTGACTTTTTAAAAAAGATATTTTTAAAACGAATGTCTATTGATGGACACATTCGGTCAATTTTCTATGGATTTTATATATACCTATATTTGTACCAGACTCTTTTTTAGGAAACAGGAAAGGATATTTGAAGGTGATATTTTTTTTCAATAAAGTTTTCCAACCCATTGTATTGTAATTGTAGAGGTATAACTTTGTATAGATTGTGTACAGCGAGTAAAAAGAAGAGACAACTGTAGTACTCCAAGGACACTGCCACTACCACCATCACCGCCGCCGTCAACAACAGAACGTATAAAGCACTTGTGCAATAAAAGGAGTGAGAAAGACGGTTCGCACTAGTACACACAGACTACAGACAAGTCAGAAGAATTTCAAGGCTAGAGAGCTGTCCTGGAATGGAAAGGGTTTTCCTTTGGCTTTCTCTCACACTCTTCATTTTTTTACCCTGGTTGCCTGCCACTATTACTCTGCTCTTGTAGTAGTCCCGTTACAACACGGATAAAAAAGGAAGGATAATCGACAAAAAAGGCTCAATAATAAATATAGTGAAAAAGGAGGCGGTACTCTTTTCGCTGTACCGACCCATCTATTTGGTTGTTAATAAAAGAAAACGGAAATCAATAATAATAGTATCGTGTGTACAGATAATATTCTAACCATTTATGAGCACCATTGGTGGCGCAGATAGGTGCTAAAAACGTTTTCTTTAAACGAAACTTATTGTCATGTGGCACGACAAATGGTTGTAGTAAAAAAATGTATTCATTTTTTCCAGCTATTGAATCTACACGTGTATGCAACGCCTACGTCACCTGTCATCTTATCACAGACAATGAGATAACTTTTTACCTTTAAAAAAAGACAAGTGACTGTGTCACCTTTTTCTGTGGGTTAGTATGTGAGAAAGGGACCTTCTCAAATGTTTGGTATTTTCCAGCGAGTCTGAAGGAAAGAAAAAAGGATTTCATTCCACTGAAATGGGATTATTGTCAACAATATAATATGCCCAAGAAAAAAAGGAAGCTTAAAATGTTGCCAACAATAGGAATCAATTTTGAGCTGGTTTCTTCTCTCTGGGCTAAAAGACAAGGCCAAGGAAGGAAGGAAGGATGATGATGAGGGTAATAATAGTAATGGCAAAGGGTTTACTACCGCTCTGCTACCAACTCTCGGATCGCTATTTATAGATGAAGAGATCTCTACCATTTAAGGCTGGTGTGTATAGACGACCAAGCAATTTTATCTGTTCGTGATGACAACGACAACGAAGGAAGTCCAGTTTCGTGCCATCCTCTTTTTCCTTCCAAAATTCTCTACAGGAATATATACACATATAATATATCGCGCGGCTCACGTCTCATGTTCCTCTTGCTTCAAGGGTTTTCCTTGAAACTTTTTCGATACAAAATATTACCAAAGTATCTATAACAATAACAAGCCCTAATCACTCACAACTTCACCACTCTTTCTTGTCATGAGAGATTTTCCGAAGTTTTGAATAAAGTAAAGAAAACGCATAAAAGTCTATGACCAAAAACCAGACGCGAAAATAATAGTGTCTGCCTTGCCTTCCTTATTACTTTTTTTTCTATAGGGATAAATAAATACTTTATGCAAGTTTCCCCGTGTTTGTATAAATGTTTGCGTAAAAGACGGTGGACGTAAAAATTATCATTATTGGATTTACTCCTTTTGTTGCTCACTCTTTATAAATTTCCTTTTCACTTGAGTGTCTTTTTCTTCTCTTCCTCACTCTTTCAATAACCTTGAGATAGGGAGCAAAGTGAAGAATATTAGTTTTGAAAAGGAAGGCTGCGTTAAAATAGAATTGTTGGAAAAGGGAACTACGTATACACTACCACCATTACCATTAGCCATAATCCCATTATTATTTTCCAGGTAATGATCTACAATTCAGTTCTAACCATAAACTTGAAAAAAAAGAACTTAGAAGCATAACTAATGATAAATGCATGATATTCATAATAAGTTTTGACTGGTATTGCCAGTACTGATCTACATTACATGTCTTGCCAAAATATATCTTTCCTTTTTTTGCATATATTTTTTGTACAAAGTGGAACAAAAGCTTTTTCTCACAAGTTCAAAGCTGATACAATGCGATTAAATTAGAAAAAACGATGATGATAACAATGACGTGTTTGATACAGGTATTGCGGCTTTCCAATTTCTTTCCTTTTTATATTTTCCACCAAACTATCACCGCAAAAAAAAATCGATCATCAAGGATGATAATGGTGATCCCTCTTGTCATCCTCATATACAGTTACCAATACTGTCGCCACCACTATCAACATCCTGAGTCATCATCATCATGATCGCACGGCCCAAATAACTGATCAACCTTATCATTGACGCTTCTCTCTTTCATTCACTTTAAAAAATGGCCTGATTTTTTCGAAAATCCTTTTTGCCACGATAAAAAGAGCAAAAGCCTATTTGAATTTTTAAGCAAAACTTTAAATTCACCTTCCGAATTTGTATACCCATACTATATATTAGTTAAGTGTTACAATAAGTGGAACATAAAACAAAAACATGATAATGACAGCGCAAACTAGTGTATAGTTTAAATTGTAGAAAGCAGTATAGCTAAATGACCCTTCTGTCATTTGAAAAAAGTATTAAAATAATTAGTCTCAACTACTGCGTCGTTACTACTACAATCAACCAGCAATTTTTTTTTAGCAGGAGAGTATAAAAATCAATATGACAATTACCCAGCTCCAGACAACTTAATTACACGTTAGACGATTGAGAATATTTAGAGAGCATTACAGGAGTTTTCTCAGAAAAATAGAGCATTTCTCTAATTATTAGAACTCAATTGATGGACATTTATCCAATATAAATTATTCGATTTAAACTAATAACGAATTTGTTTTATCAAAAACACACACATCGCTTGTATCGCTCGCTCTCTC
>JAQIXW010001992.1:0-16982 GCA_034700685.1 Willowsia buskii | reverse complement strand
TTCTTGCCACGCACAGGTTTCTCATTCACAAGTCTACACTAACTATGCATAAACGGTGATGTATGATGATGATGATGATGATGATGATGCATTACATGGTTATATACGAGTCAGTCTAACTATAAGACCGTAAACGTACATGATGATGGCACCCCAATATACAACTTCAAATAAATGTTAACTAACGACCACATTAATGTATCAGTTAAAAAATGTTAAGATTGTATTAAGCTAGGAGCAGTGTGTGCCTCCTGTGCTGTGTCTTTCTCAAGTAGATTTTACTTTTACAGGTTCCCTTAATTACGCAAACCACATACAATTCGTCATAGTCATAAGCAAGCCTAGTTTTATATTTTATTGCATGCTTTCTTCATCCATCCATTCCCAAACAAAGAACAAAGTTAGCAACACATCTATTTTTATGTTTTATTAGTGTACCTATACGATGTCTGCAGCCAGCCAACGAAACGAAAACTTTTAATGCTAGTACAAGTATGAGCATAGCACAGAGAAGTCTTGAAAATTGATGTTAAAGGCAACGGCACCCTTTTATTTGCCCTTACAATGTTTCATGATTAAAGCAAAAGCCCTGCAACCTTTGCACCAGAACAGAGTCCCACTCTGTCTTCAATAATATTCTTCTATGATGATGTACTCGTATTCTTGGAGTCGATGTGTGGTGCGACTAACAATCAAACATTTATTCATTCTTGAAATTCAACTCAATCGAGGGACGGATAGACGGCCGATCATGTTGACATATGAGATTGAATAGCATGTGATCACACACACATTCATGGATATAGATTGTTTGTAAAGAAAGGGTTGTTTCTACACTTTACTCATACTTTCTGAATATAGTTTCAAAATAAATTCCGCTCAGGTGCGATAGTATTGTACGTACGAGTACACGACAGATATATATGTTACAAATAGCGAGCCATGTAAAATTGTACACAAGAAATGAGACGTCATCCTGTGTCTGCACTCTGCACAAGATCTATTCCGCATCCCTTTCGATCGACAAAAGTCCTCGATCAGCTTTCTATGAAGCTTGCAATAACAATAGCTGCGGCTCTGTGGACTTTGAACTGCAACCCTTTAGATTGTTATTATTAAGACTAAAAGACGATTAGAAATGCATTCTTAATGGTGGTGTGTTGCCGCTGCGAGGAAATCTTGAAAGTACTACTAATACGATAGCAATAACACACTGAAGCGACAAAATATTGCATAGTTTCTTTATTCAATAATAATTGCGTTCATTATCTACCTATATACGATGTGGGCGGGCGGTTATTGAAATTGATTTTTACTAGTTCACAAAAAGACACTACAATTGCAAGTGATAAAGGTCGATATTAAAGGGCCGCAATGGATCATGCAAGAAGACATTGTCTAATTTGAGATTTACATTTTCTCTGTTTTTTTTGTTGTTTTCGGTTGTTCATATAGGAGCACTATACTTTTCAGCATCAATTTGCGAATGATTAGTGTGTACAAAACATTTTCGAAAGTCTGTAAAACTATCATACAAACATATTTATATGCATGAATTTATATTATTTCACAATGAAATTGTTAAAATGCTGTTGGAGCATGCACGTAATTCTGGTATACATGGCCAAACAATTAATTACCCTTTAAATATAATATGCAGTAAGGCTCAGAGTTGACGAAACCAGTTAGTTAACTAAGGTACTTGCTATTACCTATATATTTAGTGGACAACAAAGATACCTAAATGCACTCAAGAAACTTGCAATTCTGCTTCCTTACTTTATGTTCTTCCTTTCATAAATCTACATGACAAGTGTATAACCTATTGTTATACAATTATTTTAATTTTAGCAAAACATCTTTTAAATGATATTATTAATATTACTTCCTTTTGATTTCTAGTTTTAAAGGAAGTGTATTTTATGCACAATCAACGTAAGGCAGCTACTACCACGGTCTATATAGCTTGTCTTTTTACAGACATGATGAAAGCAATGAAAGCAAGTTAAATGGTGACATTGGGACATAATGTCATCGTACGCGTCACTCTTTAAAAAAAGTATTATTCCTAGGAAGAGCTCTGATATCATCCGATTAGTGCAAATACAACTAGGTACGTATATTCTCATTTTAAGCATTATGTTATGCCCATAATGATTATAGGTATTTTTCAAAGTGATAATGAGTCGTATTTTGTCCGTTCTCATATTCCAAGTAGCAAAATCATATCTCATGATACCAAATATTCGTGGAAGCAAAGCACACATTATGTATTTTGTTTTATACTTGATACTCTTTCTACCAAGTTGAAGTTAAGTTGTCACTAAATTTGATAAACATCAAGATTTTAGATTTAGATGCCTTTGAAGAAGAAAAGAAAATCAAATTTGAGCAATGAAAGTAAAATCAAGTAGTTATAAAAATGACGTGACTATGTAAGCATAACTTTATCGTTGTTTGTTTATGTGACCTAGCTGGCCTTTTCCCTTTTCAAGAAACATTTTTGGGAATGTTAACTCCATTCAAAGAGACTTTGCCTTATGTAACAGGGTTATCTTGAAAGTCATGTAGCAATGTCAGTGTAAACTCCAAATTCCAGAGTGTGTGACTAATTTTTTAATCCTGAATGATAACCTTTTTAACATACTACTTACAACTTACTTAATGATAGATAACCACAGATCATATTTAAAAGTCAGTGCACTGTACTTATCATAAAATCTCACCTAGTCATGATGCAACCACTGTCCCGTCTACTGGTCGACGACGGTACGTTCGTTACAACAACTGCGGAAGATGTAAATTCAGGATCCGTTTCAAACATTGTGGTAATATTTACACAATTACACAGGCACGGTCAAACAAGCCAACTTTATTATTGAAAAAGATAATAATATTCTTTATTGTTATCTATAAAAAGTTTTATATGGAAAACTTTCGGCACACATGACAAACCTGTCTGAATTACTAGATACATTAAATGACGATGTAAGTCACTAGGAAAAAGCTACTAAAATATTTTCTGATATTTGCAAAAATGGCTGCTATTATAATTCAAGCCCCTTCTTTGTGTGACGAAAAATATTAAATTTTGTATTTATGGAGTTTTAAAATCCAACTCTAATGGAAAGTTTCAGGGATACGTGAGTGAGTGCGACAAATGAGTAATCCATACGCTAGAATACTGCTTCATGGTCAGATGGAACATAGTTTTTAAGAAACTGAGTAGGTGTATGCAGAAAGGATACCGATATTTATTTCCGAGGACAATACCCGCAATCGGGGCAACGCCAACATGTTTAAAAGGGGAGGGTATAGCATATGTACACACGATATTTTCCGTTTCACGGAACTAGACTATAAGCTTGGGAAATCCAGAAAAAAGCAACTTCAGATGTGCTCATGTGAATATGTGCATTATATGTTCATTGGCTGTCTATAGCATGGCCTGACTCAAATTTGCGAAGGGGTATATGTATATCTTACTATAAAACTTTTAGTAAAGTTCTGCGCTTGCCTGAACTCAATATCATTTTATCATGTTTCTAGCTACCCGGTTTTTGAGTAGGTATGTATATATGATGGTTAGCCAGTTTTCCCTCTTGGATCACTACATTTGCGTAAGCTGGCATGCTCTCAAAATTACAACAAACAAATGCTGTAACACATTCGTAGAATATATTGTGTTGTAATTTCGGTATTATAGGTTTTATTGCATCTGGTGCGTATAAAGTTTTGATCACTTCCTGAGTGCATGATTTTTCAAATCGCTACATATGCGTTGTTGCAATAAAAAAATATTTCTCGTTGGAGAAATTAACTTTTACTGCAGTTGATACTGAAAGAGATAGATGACATGATGGGTCTGAATATTACATAATAAATAATGTTTTCGCATTGCCCTACCAAATGAATTTGCGATAGCAAATTTTTATAGATCTAGTCATTATTACTGCCAGTACTGCACCGTACCAGCCTCTGCGCTGCCTCTGTGAAGTATATTATGCCTACTCACAGTTTGCTATTGTTTATTGCTTCATGTTTAGTCAGCGCAGCGTCTATAGTATTCTAAAGTCAACATAGCATTGATTGTACCTGCTTCAACAATAACTGAGATGATAATGAATGATCGATACATACTTGAAAAGATGCGAGCGATTATCGATAGCTCATTGTACTTGCTGCTGATCTGTATTTGTAATGAATGATGGAAGGATTATGAAAGTCATCACGCAATCAATGCTTAAAGTTTTTTTTCAAGATGAGGAAACTTAAATATCTTAATAGCTGACCCCGTAATTTTATTTAATTACTGATACACCTACCTACTTTACCTGCTCTAACTGTTAAATGCTATCAATGGTAAAGACGTATATTATTGCACCATTTCATTTTCCTGATGTATTGATTGATACGAATGAATGGTGAGATAATTTGCTTGGTATTTGTAAACTCGGATGCGCACGCAACTCGTATTTACTTTTATTATCTCCAAAATACATAAATACTCGATTTGTTTATGATGGAACATCAATTACACGTTTTATAGCATGATGATGATGGTGTCATAAGCTAACGCTCCATTATTGACGTGCATTGTATCTTATATTTACCTACATCTTGTTACTCATCACATTATCATTTTTTAAGAAGAATTATTCTTACTAACAGCTTATAATTACAATAACCTTGTGCTACTCCCAATAGCCATAACAAAGAATGAAACAAAGGAGGTTTTATCATCTTCCCTTTGCGAATCTCAACAATAAACAACATTCTCAGGCATTCATGAGATCAGGTAACTGACATGTGCATAAAAGACTAGACACATAACTGAGATAACAATGCTAAATTAATGTCGTAATTTTTAACTATCATAAATATATTACAGTAGTTTCTCATTCTGTCAATAGATGTGACCGAATAATATTAAGGAATAAGATTATTATGACCAACAAGGTCTTCTGATTTTACACAACCAGTTAGAGGAGTCTTACTCCAGTTCTAGAGTAGATTCATGAAAATACCGAACTTAATTTCGTGATATTGATGCTTCTAACAGCCTTGTAAACTCTTCCTAAAGTTTTGTGATATAAATAATAGAACAAAACTTTCTAGCAGCAACACATCTCCCAATTACTGTAGTTTTAAATACATAATTCGATATTTTTCATGCACAATGTGCATTATAATGTGCGTAGTGCGTAGATCTAAACATTGTAGCTGCGTTAGTAAATTAAATTAATAGATTACACTTATACTCTTTATGAACTGGTTCTCGAGTGTCACGATGAAAGTATAAAGTAACATATATAGTATGAGGTACGATAACAAAGCTGTAAAGGTACCTGTCTGATAGACCCTATGCACTACTATTTTAAAAGTCGATGTGCATGGAATTCTTGTTTAGTAGGTCATAGTCATATTAATTGATGATTGTGTTGAGGTGTCGCAATAATCCTCTTCCTTCATTGAAGGATAGGTTTGTTTTCTAGTAGCCTCTATGCATTACCATTTCAAGTAGGCACATTGTATTTGCACATGTTAGATAAGCTGCAGACCACATCTTATACATTATATACACTACCTATGTAAGTATAATTCGCATGTCCACATCATAATCTTGGTCATGCTTCGTTTGTAAAGTAAGGTAGATAAGTTGCAAAAAAAAAGATTAATGCATTTTATGAAGATCTGACAATGAAAGATGCTAACATACCTTTAGTAAGAACGTTAAGTCAATGGAATCACCACAGTTGATTTTGCATGGATGCACATTTGCTAACTTCTAACACTACTGCAATCATGCCATTTACCTAACATATCACTTCACTTTAAATGTCATGCTAGAAGGCATATTATAATTCTGTTTTGTTTTTGTTTACCGCTAGCATTTTAATACCCATTAGAGCAAGGAATAAATTTTATAACTAGTGACCAATCATGCAAAATGTCGTGCCTTTAGGTCTGTCAAGGTAAGACATCTTCAAGGATTACCAAACACGGAAAACCCTTTTTAGAAATCCAAACTGCCAACTTCTACCGTTGTTGGTCATCGTGACTTGTGGAAGCAACGAATTTCAAATTATATGCGTATGATTAAATGAAACATTTATGAAAGAAATTCGATGATGGAAAGTAGCAAAGAAAATGAAGCAAATAAAAGCAAAATATGTCATAGACTAAATTAAGTATTCAATAATTCAAGCTTATTGATTATACTGGAAAGGAAATGGAATCCGCTCACACGTATCCCTATATTAACTTTTTTGTTTTCGGAAGGGAAACCTTAATAAAAGAGCGAGCATTGAAATAAATTGACTGCAAATCATGTGCAAAGCTACGAGTCAGTCGTCTCGTATATGCATATATAATAGTGTATACATTTTTTGTTAGCCTTTGGCCACTTATGACCGGTACTTCCCCAAGCAGAGAGAAGAATTGCTATTTAAACACAGAGGACGGTCAGCCCAGCATATTGCCTGTTATACCTACACATTATTGCGTGACGTCAATCAGCACTACAATCATGGAATAAAACTTCAAGGAAATTTGGACAAAAACTATCATCATCTGCTCTACCGCCTCCTTATAGTTATGTCACAGTGAATATATACATCACAAGTAAGTAAGATACCTATGCTAGGTGTGTAAGTAAAAACTGAAAAGATAATGACGAAGCATTTTCCATTCAAAAAAGTTTGTTCACCAACAATCTCCCGATATACACATGAAATGCATTATGGGAGTTTGGGAGTCAATGCATGTTCCATTCAAACAACTTCAAGGGCGTCTTATCGCGTTACAGAAATTTATGACTTTTTCATAGCATTTTGATTTTTGTTTGATTTTCATTTAAAGCTGTCTGGTTAAATCTGGATAAGACAAAACAGGTATACTTGATCTAGAGGAGAGTAGAAAAAAATCTGACAAGTACTTTTGCAGTAGTTCCTACATGAATGTAAAATGATGTTTTTCTCAGCTTAGCACGTCAGTTTACGATGATGGAGCAAGTGCACCTGTTGATAGATGGTAACACACAGCAATGCCTTTTTGTCAATGACTTTTTTTACTTCTGGAAACGTGTTTGGTAAGGAATTTTCCTAATTATACCTACATATTGCATCAATCCAAGAGGGCATTTACCACAGCTATATTCTTTGTGAGTTGACTTCCTAACAAAAAAGTGGCCATCACTTTAGATTTGACAAAGCAAACTCAAAATGTCAAGATTTAACACAAGGCTATAATACTGTAATCTTACTTATTACGTCATTCAATGAAACTTTTATGCTATGGTTGTAGTATTGCTGATGACTCTTGATATAAAAAAATGGCAATTTTGGGCTCATTTGTTTCTAGTCTGAATACAAATATCGCGCAGGAAAAACCTAAAACATTTCTAGTGGATTTGAATCTTTGAAAATGTCCATTTCGCCGTAAGGAGACATAATACAATGCAACATGCGAAGAATGAAATGTGAAATGTGTTTTTAAGTCAAGTCATGTTACCACGATCCTCCTCACTCACCGCACTCATCACATCGTCTTTTGTTTAACTTTTTGGCAATTGCTAGCAACAATTTCGACAAGTACGATAATGTATAAATTGTTGCTACATGGTCATGTACAAATATGAGTTTAATGATGGCAGTGTTTTTACAAGATAACGAATTGGGATACTACTACACACATACTTTACAAAATATTTTCCAACTCTTTATTCATTAGTAGCTTCAGAAAAGAGAAAAAAAGGAAAATTAGCAAAACATGCTGATTTTTCTGGGTTTCATCAATTTATATACATACCAAACTACCAAACATAATGCACGACTGACGAAACACGTTAATTCAAAATATGAGATGCTCTTTTAAAATCTAAGCGTATCTCTTTTAATGGCTTTGCTTTGTAGTATTACGCTGTCTAACAAAGCTGCACGCGCATAAGTGGACTATTGTGATGAGAATTTTGAATAAGATTGCATGACGGGGATTTCCTACGAGTACTAGCAGTTGCATAGTACTGCCAAATAATCTTTTGCTCGTTTCACTCTCCACCATAATACTAATAGTAACTGCAGAAGCAGCAACAATGGATGAGATTGTAGTATTTGTTTCTAAACGAAACTGAGCGTGTATACGCATGGTTTACATACGATCACACCACCTTTTGCACACCCTCCATTTTAGCCAATGAGAGAAGATTTTGTGGCAAGCTATAGGGGTTATAATTTGCGTGTAGTAGTGGTGGCGGTGGCTCGGTCATTTATCCTTTTTTCCTTTAAAAATTTGTTTTCGAGAAATGCATTGACCATTCATTTTTTGATGAAAATTGCAATCTCCTTATACTCATATAGGCATCTTGACAATAAGGAATAAAAACCAGTAAAATTAGTGTAAACTCAAGCCATCCGTCATGGTCTACAAAATACAGCCAATATTTATTTTAAATGCCACTAACATATCTGTGCAGTATACATACGTGGAAATCGATCGTTGGGGTGAGTCAACAACCAAACATTTATCGTCTGATGCAAAAATGACTGATACCCCTATGACATAACCGTATTTTCTTCTTTCGGGCACGGTTGTTACCACAAAAAAGGACATTGATGATAATAGCAAGGCTAAATGTCTATCATTATCTTCTCAGTAAACAAGAAATTCGCCCATTTGCCGGTTTATCATGGATCGTACGATCGAGGGCTTGGTTCTACTATTATGAAGATTTTATCTTGTTTTCAGCAAAGTATTAAAATACGAGCAGATGTACATAAATACCCAGAAGATGCTCCTGGTATTTTGGGAAATGTTTTATAATAATGATAATATATGTATGATGGCAAACTTTCCTAGTCAGAGGCAGAGTATGAGTGTTCATTCATACATGTAGATTATGATGACGTGTCCAAGGCATACACCTTCTGAAGCTAACACCCTCACTTATTGTAAATTACACAGTAACAGCGACCTGTATCAGGCGATGATGATGCATTTAACAAACTGAGATAACCTGTGTTGTTTGTGTATTGTTTGACGAACAGAATGTCAACGTTGGTTTTACTAAAGATTCAGAACTGGGTGCGTACAAGCAACATGATTTTTGATTCTATATAGGAGGACTACAAGACTACATAATTATTTTTCCCTGATGTTTTTATTAGAAAGTCGTATAAATGTCAGGGTCACATCATATGCTTTAAGTAAAGCTCATTCTGGGATGCATACAACACCTCTTTTTACATAAGTAATTCTCTGGCTATCGGAAATGTAGCACGGATTTGCATGCATTTAAGAGAAGAAAAAAATGAACGAGTGAGTACATGTTGGTTGAGGTTATGCAGACGGTTGAATAGGAAAACCAGCTTGATGATGATGATTATGACGATATGATGGGCAACCGAGATTGCTGCTACGGGTTTACTACTACAATTCGCTGCATACGGCCATAAACAAGCATGCCAAGAACTTACCGAAGCCACTGCATAATGTTACACCGTTTATTTATAAACAAGTAAAATAGATAAGTAAATTATAAGCACTGCATATAAAAATGATAAAAGAGGTCAGCAAATAGTAAATGGTCTTTTAGAGGAAAAATTGTTGGAATGATTATATTGCTTCTTCTGCCAAGCAATGTTAAACCATCCATTCATATTTTTCCTTATGTGCAATTATAATGTTGTGACTATGCATTGTGCGACTACAAGATCAAGATTCTTTGTGACGATGCAACTGGTTTTCAGGTAAACAATTTTTGTTTTCATATTCTACTATTCTACTTTTCTACGGACCAATAACCAATATCTTGCAGTACGAGTAAGGAACCAACTTAAGCACTAACAGTTTAAGAGATAAACTGAGAAGGTAATTTCTTCTAAACATCAAATTAGATTACAATGCCATATCCTCATATTCAGATAAATTAATATTTGTTATGAACCGCTTGTAGAGTAGAAGAAACCTTAGAAAATCGAAAGTGGGTTTGCCAGGATTTACATCCGATCTAGTACTTTATTTTGTCTCGGGTTTATCCAGTCTAGGGGATTCTTTGACACTGTGACGCAACAAAAATGATGTGGATTATTCTAGTAGCAGTTACTACGCGTAAGCCGTTCAGGTGATTTCGCAAAATTTGTTTTTTCTTAAAATAATGCCATACCAAGAACAAGATTGACGAAGTCGCGCAAAACAACAATAAAAAATATTTCATGCATGAGTCCCGTGGAAATACAAAGCTAAAGTGCGGTGTGAGCGGATTTTGTTCTAGGTGTTTAAAACAACAATTCCGGTCTTGCCACAATGTATGTACATTTAAAAGTTCATCATATACGCTTCTGCCTTCTATATTGTTTCTGTACTTTGTGTGGTACCTAAAATGCAATACAAAGTTTTGCAAGTGTAAAAAAAATGATTAGATGCTCATGAAAAATCCTGCACATGGTTTCTCTTCAATTGACTCGTTCAGCAAGTATATTAATATGCTCCCCAAATCTTACCAGTATGCATAGTACGATGAATGAACTTTTAGTGCAATCATGATGGTGGTCTCTCAGTATCACATGCAAACCACATGCATACAAAGTGGTTACGAATCATCCGACACCATAATAATGGTGGTTCAAATGTGTGAAATCTGAACTCTACTAAGCGCAACAATAATTCGGCACACTGCATTTCTTTAATAAATGGTCCATAATGGGAGGCTAACATTATTTTAGTTGTGTTATCTCAATCTCAAGAAGCTTTTTGCGCAATTTACATACATTCCTTATCTACCGCACAGCATAATAGTTGATGTACTATACTCGCCAAAGACATGACGTTTTATTTGGAGCATTTGTGTTCCGACATGATCGGGATAAAAGAGCTGTTGTTTGAATACGAAGTAATAACATATGGATTTTTTATACCTATCACAGTGATGCAGTGGAAAAATTGAAAGAAAGAATAAACTACATTAGCACGAATAATTACTCAATTTGTTCTTACTTTCCGTGAATTGATGAAAATGATTTCCCATCGTTATACAATTTGTAGAAATAGAAATGATGATGTAACGAAAGACCGACCACTATAAATTTTAAATTGGCCATGTTCCATCTGCATCACACCACTCTAGCGTCGAATCCGGTTGCATAAGAAATTCCAATGATGCATTAACTATTGTGTACCGCAGAGTAGCATGCATGACTGAAATACACAGATTCATACCTATTCCAGATTTTTTGTGAATGTGATGCAGGATGGTCTAATGTCATCCAGCTTTTCAGACTTTGACTTTGAGCAAAGTCATTTTCAGGCTACATAGAGCTGGACTGGACCCGTCAATTTCGTGTACAGGCATCTATGTAGGTTATGGACAAGTTACGTACTTAAAACTGAACCCTTTTGACATTCCACAATTTCCTTTTCATAATATGCATTTACATGTTAAGTTCCCATAAGAAGACGATTATAACAAAGCACGAAAATAGAAATCGGACCAAACACAGAAAGGGAAACCAATATGTCAGGCAGTGCAAGCGTGATTTTACTTTTACTGAGGTGCCCATACATTGCTGCATCTTCATCGTTGATTGTACAATGAAAGATTAAAGAGATTTCTATCAACATCACACCAGAGCTATTCCCGTCAACCCGTTCATGTAAACTACGAGCTCATACTCAACATTCCCTTTTGCTTGTGAGACATCTCTGGTTCAGTGGTTCAATAGGAAAGTTAAGTAGCTGACAAAACTGAAGATATCGTACAGCAAGTAAGTAAAGTTGGAATAAAATGAATTTATCACACAGTGCAACATAAGCATTTGTTATGCATCTGTGAAAAAAAACATGAAGTGGCAATGCATTTTTAATGCACATGTACTGGACAGTTTTTCGTAAGTATGCTTGTAAGGCTAGACAGCAAGCATATCTCTACTGTTTTGATGTGTGTGTACACTGATCTTGATGATACACTTGTAATTTCTGTACATTCCAAAAACAGCTTAGGCTTAACCTGATGACCCTGGGAAAACAATGATGAACATGATGCTGTATCCCTATCTATAAACGCCAGAACATATTTGACCGCTGACAAGGTTGATGAATTAAGTTCAAATTGATTAAATTTTGCGGAAAATACTGGATAAATTGGGCGAAAACTATGGTCCTGTCACAGAAAGATAAGGACATTGTCTAGGATGTTGTGAACTCCAGTTATTTTACAGATAAACAAAAATGCTCATTTATTTTTCATGTCATTCACCATTACTGCATACTTAAGAATATTGGTCACGTAAAGCTGAGCAGGTAATCTACCAGAAATATCTGGTTTTGGCTACGAGCCTTAATTGTCTACTGTTGCACTGAATATATTTATTCTGACTGCTGGCAATAAAATTCAAAGCAAACCTTGTTACAATACACGACTTTTACAGCGAAGGCTTCTAGTTTTGATAAGAATAAGAACCTGTGAAGAAAGCACACATGAGTTAAATGAGTTGTGAACAAACGGACCAAACCAAGGAGACTGTTATACGAACTATGAATGGATATGGTTTATGGACGAATGATAAACTAACAAGGGCCTTATTGTAGGCGACAACAAGCATAAGGCCAACAATACCTTATCATTTGACTGTACCCAATTCCACGGATAAAGATTCTCTTTCTTGAGCAAACATGTCTCTTGAAATATCTTATAAGACCACGACTATACTATAAAGTACATTTCGGATCATTGTCCTCAGTACCAGGGAAAAACCAGAACTTCAGCTGATTTCCAGATAAAGGTTGGCTTATATTTCTGCATACAATGTGTAGTGTTATGTTGCTATCCAGTCAGAAATAAACAATGAACACTTTAATTAGCTTTCTTGACGCGTTAACGTTAATACGAAAAATACTCGTAACTCGTAAATAATTATTATGATGATAACAATAAAATCATAGTTTGTTAACATTCGACTAACAAAAAACCAAACCCACTGTCAACTGCAGTTACCGCTTGTTGAATTTACTATATGGGTATGTGGGTGCGATCAGAAATGTATCAGTATCACTCACCACAAACTATGAAGACGTCGAATAGTGATAAACTGAATGAATGAACTAACCTTTGCCCAAGACTACAAATATCGTTACTTGATGTCTCTCATTCCTTAAATTAAGTTTAAAAGCAATATTCCAGCATTTGAAACATTTATAGAGAATAAGACTTACGTGTCTGATGAGGGCTCCTCCGTGCCGGTACAACACTTGTTGTAGCAAATACCACTTTCCGTATCCAGACTGATCATTTTGACGTTTCTTTGGAAGATTACAAAGCTTCTCGTATCTCACAGAAATGGACGTTTTTAAAGCGTAAGCAGATATGAAGCGTCAATTTGCACACTTCACAGTTCTTTAAACTTCTACTACTAATAAATGCACTTGAATTTTGAATTAGGAACAATAAGGCAAATATGTCATGTGGAAGGACTAATAAAACTGACAATCTATTCGAACAGTAACTAGGTAGGTTTGTTTGTGGTTGAGCAAAGTTGCTGGAACTGGTGGTGAATTACCGTAGCAAATGTTTTGACTTTCAGAGAGAGACTGTGAATGTGGCGTGAGCTCAAGGAGGGAGTGTTTTCATTTGACTGGAGAAGTCGTTGCACAGCCCATATATACATAGAATAGAAAGGGAACCGCTGTGCTTACTGGTTGCTGTGCAAAGAATTTGAGTTGAGTAGTCAAACCGACTTTATTGTGACTGAATCATAGCAGTAGTACGAGTATCTCCATAGACCATTTTGATAATCATGTATTATTTCCATACGTGTGTAGCACCAACACTTGGCTATGCATGTGTACGGGGGCTAACATCAGGCACAATTTACAATTGTACTTGTTTTACTTCAAGGCAGTAATTTCATTGCGAGTGTTCTACTGTATATGCATACGGCATGAGCTGATGGGATGGGAATTTTCTGCATTCAGCATCACTTTAGTTAACACGAGAAATTACTTTCAACATTTCCAACTGATCTCCTTGTATGCCAGCAGCAATAGTAGTAGCAGAAGCACCACACGATATTTTACTACTTAAAATTTTATTAGTAGTGAATACTGCTTGTTTAAAAGTATAATTGTATGTGCTGTGTGAGCATCATGCGACTTGCTCCTGACAATTCGTACAGACTCTCATCATCATGGTGTATCGGAATGTTAGTAGAAAGAAGCTGTGTGTGCAACACCACAGGTTGCTTTATTGCGCTGCTGACGGCTATCGATAGCATGGGATCTAAACGTGATCGGATCGTCTCTTTTCTACGACGAACTTGCTTGACTGCCGCTGCCACACATGTACTTGGTATATGGTGTCTGGCTGATGTCCCGTAATAAGCCAGCTTTGCAAAAATTCCGAGTACACAAGTGGAAATAAATATTCTCATGGAATATCTGCGTTTACAATCTTGTCATCCTGTGAAGTACCCACGACCACGCTTCCGTAAAATGATATTTTTTTGCAGAGTACCAAGTATTCCACCTGCTTTAGTTTATACTTCTCATACTTCTTCAAAGACAGTTTAGCTCAATAATTACTGACATGTGTCATTTCATAGCGTATGAAAAGATTTATTAATTTAGAAAAAATTAGGTATCACAAATGGTAAATGGTCTTTAACGATTATATTTTGACGCTTTTGCTTTGTTTTATTATCCACATGTCATACGACTTGCGTATTTTTCAAGGCATTTCCCATGCATAATGGAGGAAGGAGCTATATTGAATAGAACATTCCATAAATTAAGTTTGACTGAAATAATCAGGTTGGCTCACGAACTATTCATGTAAGACAAAAAATTCACACCAAAGAAAAAGAAAATTATGGTAGACAGTGGCAAATGCGTAATAGTTTATTTTAATCGTTTGGACACTATCTTACCATTCTCCCAATAGTCAATTAGCACACTATTGTATGACTCTCTTAATTCCATAGAATGCAGACATAGCTCAGTGACCCGAGGGCAAGCCAATTTTCATCCAAATATGAAATACAGTAAGCTGTAAACAAAACCACCCGTATTGTATCACATTTGCATACTCAGTACAAAGGCATTCGCAGTTCACACAAAAAAGATTAAATAGGAATTTAAACGATATTTTTATGATATTTTTTTAATTTATCATCATGAAATAAGGAAAGTTAACGCAAAAACATTTAAGATTTCTAGACAACTCTAAAAGTTGAAGGAGACAGTGAATGAAATGAATTAACTTTTGTAAACACGCATCATAACCTTGCAGCATTGTACTTAGGAGCTTCTAGAATTTAATAACTTTATGTAATCATTACCTTACAATCATTAAAATTGTGAAAAGCCATGTTTTACGGCGTAGTAAAAAAAGTCATAGGATTTAGTGTTTGGATGCAACCGCAAGCAATTCTTCTAGACAAGCCACCAAATTTTACTTTCTTTGTCTATGTAAACATATCAGCATGTGCCATGTAATGTACCAATTTAAGGGTTTGACGCAATTCTTCGCTTCATTGCTTACAAATTTATTACTTCCAATACCGATTTTTTGATTTCTCCATAAAATATATGCATTTAAGCCATCTTGGTAAATATATGGTTCATACATATATCTCAGGGTATGCAAATGAAAACAATAAAGCAAAAAATTAAACTCGGAAAAGTTCTCATATGTGTGTAACAGCATCAAATCAAAAACACTCAATAACACTCAATCATGATTACATCCAACTTTTACTGACGTAAAATGGTTAAGAGCTACAATTATGTGTGCAATATGCATGTACGTGCAAGAGAAAAACTTAAGAAATGTGCATCGTTCGCAGCAAATTTAAACATACCTATGCATGCTTGACCTTCTTGTCTGCATAAGTGACATTTATATAACATCAATACTACAGGTATGCTGGCATACTTGATTAATTGCGACAAATTAATGCTAACAATCAGGATCATAACAAGTAGTGAAGAATTAACGTTTTTAATTGCTTGACCTGTTAATATCAGAGTCAGATTACTAGAAAGTAAAAAAGAGCATTTGCAGCAAACAACATTGCATGTATGACTGAAAAGATAAATTAAAGTGTCAGCATACATAGGTAGGCATACAAAAACAATATTTCAATTATAGCATATTATAGATCTTTAGCGTTTTATCATTTCAATCAATCACCACGTACAAAGGAGCATTTAATTGCTTAAAATGAAAAGTGTCAGCTACAATTTCCAGAAAAATGTGGTTTGGATTGCTTCTGCATTGGAGTGGAACTTTGCAACTAATACATTTTACGATAGTTTTCTGAGCTGCGAGCATTTTCAACAACGTTTGTAAGCACACACCAATAAACTGCATGTCTAAAGAAAGTCAAAAGTGTCAAGTGTCCACCTACATAAAAATGTATTGTGTAGATTCAAAGATAATAGATTATATGATGCGTACATATTTACCTCAAGCCTTACTGAATACAGAATTAACATAGTTCCTGATACGTATTATGTCTTCCTATGTATAACTTGTCTAGTCCCTGAATGTAGGCTACTATTTCTATTCACATTTCATATTCATGCTTGATTTAATAAGACTTCCAGTTGATATCATTTGTCAGTAGCTGTCAGATGTGTTACCTACACGTGAGAAGGGCATGCCATAAAAGCCAACAAACAAGTATTTCAAAAAGGAAATTGCTCAACAACGTAAACTAAGTATTAAAATCTAAGTATAAATAGATAACGCAATGCTATAACATCCTTTTTGAAAACGGCATTGTGTGAAGTCTGAATGCACTGCACATGGAAATCACATGAACAACCTGTTCCTTTAGGTTTCATGCTTACGCAGAATAATTACCAGAGATGAAGAAAATATGCACGAAAAGTGCTAGAAATATGCATGCAAACATGCACGATAAATGGCCATTTTAGGACATGTTTTAGGACATTTTAGGACAGAATAGGACATTTTCAAATGCAATTTC
>JAQIXW010001991.1:0-16987 GCA_034700685.1 Willowsia buskii | reverse complement strand
AAATGAATTGAACGGGGAGAACAATTGAAAACTACTGGCTGATGAAGAAGATACGCTTGTGGTGGATGGAGAATAATATCATTTGCGCACGGACTCATCATAATAATGATGAATCTTTATACGACTTTCTGCAGAATTTATTTACAAGAAGAACCAAAAAAGCCACAATGGGGAGAATTACATTTCACATACTTGGATTACACAAGTTTGCATTGGATCTGCCCCGACTCTCCTGTTCGTTCTCCAACAACAACACTTTTGCAACAAACATTTTAGCATTTTCTTTTCCGCCTACATCCCCAAACAAAGCTAAACTAATCATTGTAACAAAACTCCTCATCTACTCACGTTGACCATATATTTGAGACATTTCCGGAAGCATTTTCTTTTTTTGAAAAGTAGACGAAGGCTTAATGGTGACCATAGTGGGCTGGCTTTAGAGAAATAACAAAAAAGAAAAACTGGTATAAGATGAAAATATGTCTGGTGTTACCAGCTAATGCGGCATACTCGGGATATTTATTAGCCTGATATTTCTCTTTTTGTTTAGCTCAATGCATTGTTATGCGTAACTAACTTCCATAATAGTACCTCCTAATGGACTATACACAACAATCATCCTCCTTTAATAACTACACGAGAGAAACACCCGTCGAACACTAATTAAATGTAATGAACTGTGCTACTGATTGGTTATAATGTGCCCACTGCTCTCAACCCCCCTCTTTTCAAAGTGCAACCACCACCATACGGTCATATTAAGGGTAATGGCGATTGGGACGATGATGAGTTGATGAGCATGTCAGATAGGCTATGATTTTTGGTAATTTTTGCTCAGAAATTCTTCACGCTTTGATGTGACATGTCCGCCCTTTACTTCAATTAGAAGAAATATTGCGAACCCAATAATAAACAGTTCAGTAGTTCGACATGAAACTTACTTCTAGAATATTTTCGTCACGAGAGATCTAAAAAGAATTCTGTATGATGCATAATATCTTACTTTTTTTTAAACTTTTTTGATGTCAAGTGGTAAAGTCTGACTTTTGTTCCTGCTCGCTCTAGAAAAACTAGACCAATAAAGATTCTATTAAAAAAAATTAATCACAAAATGAAAAAGAATCGTACCACATGCCACACACTAATCTAAATTCCAACCATGATCGTCATTTTTAATGCGCCTGCATTTAATTATGTAACATCGAAGCAGCTCTAAGCTACAACACCGCATTCTATTCATGCACGCATACACGCGCAGTTGGAATTAAACTGATTAAAGTGCTCTACGAATACCTATGAATTTTTTTGTGCCGCTGCTCAGAATGCTGAAAAAACATAGAATTTCCTTCCGTGGAAGCTTGGAGACGACATCATGCTGAGTAAAATGCCTCCTGGTTTTGACCAGTTGCACTTGCATGTAAATTCATACAATTTTATTCCAGAGAAGAGAATTACGGAAAAATATGGGTTATTATGTAAGAATCTGTTATGCGCATGCACATAGCTATCGGGTGAAAAAAAATAAGAAAGATTTTTAATGAGACACCAAAAGGTCACCGCACCTGACCAGAATCAATCACCGCTTTTTTAATGTGTACAGTGTACGCTTTAGAGTAGCGCGCTCAAATCAGTGAAAGTGTCATATTTATCAGTCATCCTTTAATGGCAGAAATCAGTTAAGTCTTTCAGGATAAATAATTCTTATGGTTGATGGCCCATTAATTTTCCTAACAATGAATGCTGCAGCAACATATAGGTGGCCATAATATGTCAGTAAGGTTGCGCAGGTATTTCAAACAATGCAAAGTTATGCAGCTACTTATACAAATTGTCAGCCAGTGAAAATGGTCATCATCGAATCATAACATGTGCTTGATGCAAATTACGTATTAAGAACCATTTAGAGTAGTAGAGTGATTAAAATTCGATCCGTATACAATGGAAGCACCAATCATTCGTTGCTAAACACGTTGTAAGTTTGTAATACATGCAAGTACATTATATGGTCATGTTATAATAAATAATTGTACTTCTCAGTAGTAGACAGAAGCACCACCAGCACCCATCGCTCATGTTTCTCCTTTTGCGACATGAACATTAATAATCGTAATTATTATTCGCTTATCTGGAGCCCTTTTTAATAATAAAAAGTCCCTCGGGGAGTATAATCCGATATGAAGGTAAAGCTCAACAACTACAACTACCTACATATTATAGTCTCTAGCTACTCATGAAATTCAAATACCTGCATTCCCAACTACTCATCGCATACTACTACTGCACGTTACATTAAAAATGATAATTTTTTTCTTTATTTTAATTGCTTTCGGTTATGCATAATATGTAATTATTCATGTTAGTCAGATAGAATATCCTTGTGAGTTCTTCTGGGTAGTTATTTCATGCCTTTCTAAAAGAAACGACCTACACGATCATCCTTGATTCAAAAAAATATATTTTGTTTATTGAATGCATGACATGCATCTTCTGCTTCATATGAAATTTCACCATTTTTAACCCTAAAAACTTGTCAAAAGAAAACAATAATTTGTAATTGCACGGTTAATTAAATAGCAAGAGATATGTAATGTGATGTACCAATTTTTTATGCAAACGGTAGGAGAATGTACGTGATGATGATGCGACATCATTACTACCACCTTTACAAGCCATGCACAAGGTAAATAAAAATTTAAAAAGTAGATTATGCAACAAAGTCATAATAGACAAGTGCAATATGAGCAGTCTACTCTACTTTTATAGGTAGATTGGCACTACATTGACTTTGGCACAATACGCAACATTATTTGCAAACAATAGCAGCAGTTCAATTAAAACAAGCATGCGTAAGTACGTACGTGTCATTTAACTCTCCGTCTATCTGTAACTTTAACTGGTTGTGTTTCTACTCAGCATAGCTCTACTAAAGAACTATTAGGCAAAACAAGTCGACAAGCAGAGACAAGAAAAGGTTTATAGGAAATTCTCAGTTGGGACTCCCATTAGAGAAACAGCAGCATTTTTATTAGACGAAGGAATGCAGTGGAAAACTAGTGGTGCTACTGGCTCACATGTGCTTGGGCACAGTTTAGCACACTTTATTTGACAAACTTACATGTTATGACGCTTGTATGCGCATTTTTATGTATGCATAATATCGCAGGATAACGATTAACAATAATGAAATTGAAGTTTTTGTTTTCTGTTTTGGCTTGCGCAATAATTGGTGAGCAATTTTTACAAACCACGTTTATCCCAGCAGAAAGATTTGATAACATTTTACTGTCAATTACAAAGTCATAAACAAAGCAGTTTATTGACAGAGCGAGAGAGACAGAGAGAGAGAATCACTGCAACTACTAAACTGCACCACCAGAGAGGAGTAAAGTATCACATCGACAGAAATAGCAATTTCCTATTTAGACACATTAAAGCAGTACAGTTCTACACAAGCAGTTGTAACACTGTGGGATAATTTCATTTTTATGTTGACGACTCCTTCTATTATTTCTTGTCATTAAATTGGAGTAGTGATGATGCACACATGCAATCTTGTATGTTTTGTAGTTGTTGTTCCTGAAAAAGTGTGTTTTAACACAATACATCATGACAAGTCGAAAAAAGGAGCAGATTTAAAAACTTTTTTTGCTCATAAAAAGTTTGAAGGTTGCTCTACGCAGAATTGGCTCGCACACATAAACGATATATATTATACGAGGAAAAACGGTGAGACCCCGTTTCCACTTTTTTAGAAAAAAGAGAAAAGACAAAGTCGGCGGATATATAATCGACATCATCATGGGATGCAGTTTTTTTGTCTGTTTGATGAATGAAACTGATGATGATGATAATAGTCTGGGTACTTGATTTGATTATGTTTACTTTGCATTACACGCTCAGTGATCGCCACACTAGAAGAGTGTTGTTTCTTCCTTGGTCGGTGATGCAGAGTAAGAAAGGAGAAAAATTGATGTGATGATAATGATGATCTTAGTGGTGGGTATATGCGCACAATTATTCGTGAAGGAAGAAACGCTCATAAAATTGAGGTAGAACACAGGTTCGCGAGCGATTCTTATCTGATACGATTTTAGAGATTCATTATTATTACATTACAGATTAAATTGCATGTGTTTCTTCCTAAATGGTACGAAGTTGGGGAGAAAGGTGTTTACAAATTGTTTTTGGTGTTATAAATGTTGGTAGCGACTAATTAAACAAGTTTCATATTTTTTTCGTGACTTCTGAACTGGAAACCGTGCCGAATATTGCACTAACTCAGTGTCAGCCAAGTGTGCAATGTGCAGAATGGGAAACTCTTTTAAACTTTCATGCTGAGTATTTCGTTCTTACTACTAAAAAGGCGCATCTTTTAGATCACCAGTTCACCAGAGACAGAAAAAAACTTTAAACTTTGTTTTATGAAAACATTGCCACACACGCACTTTTTTTCTTTACAGTTATACACTTCTAAAAGTATAATTTGTGTGTGCCTACGTAGATACGTGCCACATTTGACATTTATTCGATCGTAAATTAAAGCTTAATTTAAATGGCACCTTTAGCGAGCTCTTTAAATATCGTGTATTTACATATAATAAAAAATCAAGTTTTTCCTAAAATGGTATGCAAATATTTTAGTTTCATGTTACACATCTAGAGTAGATTCCCTTTAAAATACTTTTAAAAATGAATAATCTGTCTAATGAATGGGCTGATAATAATATTCAGAATGCGGAACGGTGCGTGTTTTTTCATATTTAAATTTTGTAAAAGGACGACAGGTGAATGATATCCAATAGAGAAAGATCGCAGTGGCAGCAAAAATCTTATCATCCACACATCACACCAGATTGCATTTTCGCTGAATATACGATCATATCCCCGTTTCATTGCATGTTGCACCCAACTGAACACACTCATTTACCTCGAAGATCTTCATCGTGTCTTCATGCAATCCTACTTGTCTTTCCAACCAAAATGTGTAATTAAAGCATTATTAGTCGGGGGAAAAAAGACAAAAAGTAATTTTCATTCAACCCAGAAATGGTAGTAGCAGAAAATTATTTCGTGGAAGAACCGCAAGCAAGAGAATCCCTCGCGTATTATTCACATATGTATATCAATGCACTCGCACTCATCACATAACAAACAACAAAACTGTTTTCATTGTTGCACTTCTTTGTTTTTGGTGAAATGAGTGTTTCATGATTTGACTAATGACAAACCTGTCTAGAATGTTACTGTCTGCTCAGACATTCATCCTATCCATCTTTCTTCTCCCTATCGCTCTTTTGAATGAGATTTTTTACAACATTTAAAAATAATTTTTGAAAGAAAAAATGAATCAAAATGTGGAGCTGTCGGGCGTCTTTTTGTGATTGAAACTTGCACATTCTTGATGTAAAGATGGTTTGGCTAATAAACGTGAATTGATAGGATTTAAAACAAAAAATAATCCTTTTAAATGCGCATTCGTTTATTAACTCAGCCAAGCCACTTTAACTCATGCTTTAACTTGACCACTTTGCATTTCTGCATACCATTCATTTCGAGAGTATATATAAAAATAAGTACACTAAACAAACAGGCTGGGTGCTTTGACGGCAAACGAAGATGATGACGATCGATAGGGTAAAAATTTTCTCTGTTGATTTTATGCATGGAAGATGACAAGCGAAGATATAAAGTAATCTAGATTTTCTAGGTTATAATAACGACGACGCAACATGAGCAAAATAGTTTGTGAGTTTTTATATAAGTGATGAAAACGATTGAGATGATAAGAACTGGTACTACTACGATACGATATGCATCAGCTTATTTTAACATTGTTAAATTTTGCGAGCGCTAAAGCATGTTACTGCCCGTTGTGTGGCATAATAAGCAATAAAAAAGTGGAAATGTGAGTAGGCCTGTAGAGAGATCAATCTTGTGCTCTTTACCTTCAATTGTTCCAAAACTTTTTGACAATCTTGGGTGGCTCCTTTCAGTCCCGTTGACGCAGTGCTTGTCGAAGAGCCGGATGAAGTCACTGTGCCAGATGATGATGAAGGCTCATCGATTGACACCACCAACCGCTCAAAACCGTTACCTGTTTTTGTCACAAATGAGCCCAACGCTGTGACGTCTAGGGCCATGCCCAATGTAAATAACACCAACAGCAGTACTAAATTCATTTTGAAATGTGTGGTAGTAGAACGTAATTCAAAAAGTAAATATAATCTCATCTGCAAACTATTCACGAGATCCGTTCTTTTGATTGCAACTCTTAACTAGACTCGGTCCTACTTTTTACGTTTATTATAAAGTACTTTCAGCAGCACTTATCATTGGGAATCCATAGAAAGCGTCATTACATTAATCAGATATCGCCTTCTGAATTTTTTTAGACCTTCCTACACAATTTTCCTTAAAACTTCACCATAGCCGAAATACAACGGCAGTTTATTGCTCGTCGCTTACACATGGCTATTCTTTCAGGTTACTTTAGTGCTCACTACAATAAGTTTCACCACAATATCCGAAACTGTCGTTTCTTGAATTGCCCTAAAAATGACCAATATTTGATTCACAAGTTTTATTAAAAAATTTCACGTGTTTCAGCTTCACTTTGGATATTTGATTATTTTACTCTCAAGAAAACTGTTTCACTTTTTCATGAATTTCATGAATTATTCACTTTTAATATCTGCCGTAATTAAATCATTCACAATTTTATCCACACTTTCGATTTTTCATTAAACATCCAAAATCACTGGATCACTCCACAACTCACAATTTATTATGTATTTAATTCTTTTCCCTGTTTGACAATGTTCGTATCTCAAACACTCATGAATGTGCTTTTTTCAGTATACCTGTGCTCCTCAACAATGAAATCTTTCCACAAACGCGCAACACAGCGGCACTAACATACGTCTCTCTCGACATCCAAGTCACAACTGACAGAGTGAAATGCAATGAGCCCTCACCTCAAACACTTTGCATCGCCGGTTACTTTACAAACTAGGGTTTAGCTTACGAGAAGATCTATAACTTGAGGGATGAAAAAAAAATTACTTGCATTCGAAGCTTCTCTCAAGTCTACAGTTTTATAGCTTCCTTTTACATGATGTACGCTTAGCATCTCCACAAGAAGTGTAAAGTCTACATAAGCATAAAAATAAGCAGACTCATGTAGGCAAACCAAACCACAACGACAGACTGCAGCTCACACAGCTCATCATCATCCTTCTTTCCCACTAACCATCCGGCCAATATCTAACATCAGCGTAGCAGGAGCAGAAAAGCCTTTAACATACAACATGTTCCCTGTAATATGCATTCATTTCAAACCTATCAAGTTGCTCGTCTCTCGTACAACTTTTTTTTTACCTGAGCTCATCTTTGTTCCCTGCGTATACCTTGTTTTCTTTGCTTCGCTTCACAACGTGTGATTCAGAAACCGACATCTTTCCTACTACAACCTATACACATCTTTACAATATGCGTATATTCATACTCTCAATTTTTTTATCTGTCTGTGTCTATTTATCTCCGGGGTAAAGCAAACCAACCCTTTTCTTTTTACCTTGTCGTTGTATTATTTGTAAGGACAAGAGTAACATATTCTGGTCTTGTCACAAGTTCTTCTTGTCTGTTTGAAAATCATTTTTTCGCAGTGCTGCTAGCAGATGATCCGAGGGATGCATATCGTAATCGTCATCAGCATCGTTTTAATCTGAATTTTGAATAGCAATAATTACTGTAGTAAACGATACAAAACTGCTTTAGGATCTCCATCTGAATGAAACTATAAATTTACGCGTAGACTAACAATGTATGATTATGGAGTTGGGAGTATAGCATTATGCTTGTAAAAGTTGTTGCGAAAATTAAGATGCGGTTATAATTTCATGCGAGTAAGAAAGTTTTTTACGCAGTCAATGCGTTACTCAAAAACTATTTGACAAAGTTGAGAAAAGAGAGGATCTGCTAAATAGAAATTTTTTTCTGTTGATATTGAGATGATGATATTTCTGCGGAGGATTTTCTTGCATTGAGTAAGATACTCGCTTTATTGTGATTGTTGGTTTTCTTACATGAAAGCTTGTAATTACAGAAACGTATGCCACAAACAGCGTTTTTATATCCACACATGTTACAATGTCTTTTACAACCAGCTACATCAACTAGAAACGTCGACAATTGTGATGAATAAAGAAGATACTTTACGCTTGGATGATCCTTTTCTTAACTTGTGCTAATTTTTTCGTGTCTTTTTTTAAAAAGTCGGATTCTGTTTCACTGTGATAATTTAAATTTTTAGCAATTAAATGTTTACAAAATAACATGCTAACAGTCGCAAAACTGTTTTTGCCAGCTTGAAGCGCACATTTCGCAAGGATGCTTGAGCAAGCACATATGTCACCTCTACTATATTGCTCGTGTTTATTACAACGTAACAGTTTATGCCATGCTGTAAAAAAAACACGAAGAAGACTTTTTTTTTCGTTGTTTATAGTAAAATGAAATTGATGAAGATAAGCTGATTATAGCCTTCAAAATATGATGTTTGTTAAAAGTGCAATATATATTCAGTGCTCATATGTGTGGATTGTGTGGGTTTCTATTTCTCGGAGGATTTTCCTCTCTCTACTGTTCGCTTTTTTTCCTTTATCCCATTTTATACCCATTATGATCAAGAAGCTGAAGAAAGGGATTGGTGACAGTCCGGAAATTATGAGCAATTAATTTGTTGGCTTGAGGCGAATCGCAAGACAATGACATTCTAGCGTAATCTCTTAAGTGGATTGGCCGGTATGTCAAGTTAAGCATAAAAGATATGTTAGTTCGGGATTCTCGGACAACTTCAGCCACAACAATGCTGCTTGCACAAAGCACGCTATAGAAGAATCTCATGTTTTGCAAAGAAGAAGTGAGTCTCTTTTGTAAACAGACACGTTCTTTCTTCGTCTTCTTCTTCGTGTGCGTTGTTACGTTATGAAGAGTGTGATGATTTTGCGTAAATGCGAGGTGAACAATATAGGATTAAAACAGACTCACTCGGGAAAATAATGAGGAAAAAAAGTGGCATATTATTGCTATATTGTTTGAGTGTTGTGTAATGAAAAGAATGCATAATCTTTGGCTCGTACCAAAAACAACTGACTGGGAGGCTATTGAGATATGATAACAATATGACACGTCGTCGTCGTCTCCTCTTCTTTATCACACTAACCAGCTTATACAGACGGAACAGAGTCGATTCATACATTGTGCACACTTATATTAGTGTAGGCATATAATGTCGCATGGTTCCACTGCATCAACTTTTTTAACAGGTATTAAAAATGCAAATAATGTTCGCTCTCTTCTTCTCTACACCGTGTTTCAAATATGAAAACTGTCTTTTAAACAAACATTAAGACACAAGAACATGGCATTTCTTGTTGCCTGTGTTTGTTGTTCGCTTTGCGTTCGTTGTTGAGTGCGAGCTTGTGCACGGATCTGTACGTGAAAGAGCGTCTCTTCTCGTCTTGGCAGGAGGATGACGGTTATGTTCCGTGTGGCATATGCATATTATATAAGTTTGTGTTGTCGTCTTTGCCGTTTTCAATTGACAATTCATAATACACACATAAATATGAGCTGATACTGGTTTTTTCTGCAGGAGCTGCAACTTTACCAGTCAAAGTGGCAAAAAAGTCACAGCCAGGAAAGTATGAAAAAACGCGTTTTACGGACTGCTTAGTGAGCATAATGGTGAGGACAAAGTCGTTACACAACGAGTTGATTTGCAATGTTGAGTCACTTTTCGCAAAAGTTATTTTTATTCTGAAAATGAAATAAAACAAAAGGCGATGTCCCATGAAGTTCAAGTCTTTACGATTGTTTATATGCATGCGATATTATAATTTGGCTCTACGGTTTATTAGGTCCAGTTTCACCCTTACGTGCCAAGTCATCATTATCAAGCAGGCAAAAAATATCCAAGTAATCACAGTCTTTTTGAGAATTTGGTGACATTTTTGGAATTGATGGACAAGGAGTGCTTCAGATGTAACATACTACCTGAGTAAACCTGAACCCGCAGTTAGATGACCGTTATATTGTCGTACTAAATAAGTGATAAAATATGGACGTTTCTACTGTATAATTTAGTTTAAAATATAAAATGTCCTCTCTCCAATTCGCTGAAACAATAAAACTAATCATGCGCAGCAGTAGGACACATTGAATGCTAAATCCTCATAATCATTCGCATATTATTCTGATCACTTCTCTCCAAAACTACTTTTGATTGTCTCATCACTCACATTCATTCATTTCAAATTGTGACATGGAATGAAAGACACAAAAATTTGTAGTTTCGTTTATTAAGCTATGATATTTTGCATAATTTTAAACAGACAATTAGAAACAGAGCCAGTGCAAAATATTATACAAGTTTTCCCTCACACTCTAAACCCTTTCATTTCACTTTGTTCACTAATGAATTGAACTTTTATAGTCATTTCAATTTTCAAGTGGATATGAAGTAGGATGAAAGAAACAATACCTTGTAGAGGAATGAAACGGATAAAAATGAATAAATATACCCATCTGCATCTTTGGCACGTTTCGTATAGATAGATTGCATCTCTCTAAAAAGCAAGTTGATCTCTGCAGGGAGACCCATTATAAAATTGAAATGAGTCTTAAAACATTGCTTGTAATGGGCTTTTCCTTTTTTGCTTCTGTCTCCTCTCCGTTTTGTTTCTGCCGTCGATGATGGTGATGTTCCTATCATTCTGATCATTCCTATGTGTAGGTAGTGATGCTGCTGTATTAATAACGAAGAAAAATGTAATCCGAAACGAATATAATTTTTTGATACGATGATGGTATTTTAGTAGGAGGCGGCACACAGACTGCGATAACGTAATTTAATATGTTTTTTGCCAACAATGTAAAACAATGCAGTTTGGATTGTGGATATTGCTTTTTAACAAATGCAGTGTGTGTCTTCTTTGAAAGTGCGACGCTGGGATTTTTTGAAATTGCATTTAATTATACATTCCCCACATTAAATTCTGCTCACACACGGAAATCTTATTCCATCTCCCTCTCTGCTGATGCAGTATTTTTGTTGCATTCTGATCAACCTGATCATAATCATTATGAGTTTGATCGTACATGCGCGCAGTACAAATCGAGGGGGTAGGGAAAATAGTGGACAAAAAACATTTTGACTGTGCTTGACTTTGACTTGAAGCTAAATGTCCAGTCAAAAAGGGATGATCCATCTTTTTACAGTGCACACAGGTCTTGTCATATCCATCAAAAAAATGCTCCAGATTTATTATATGATATGTGCATTTACACAAACTAGAATGTTTTGATAGTCGCGTTTAAAAAAATGTTTTCAGGTAGAAAGAAAAAGAACTACCAACACAATCCATTTTAAATTTATTGGCCTGAAGATACAATTCGTATAAATTTCAAACGAGTGTAATAATAAGAACGACACTACATTGTGTTGTTGTGAAAATTCTGGCACTTGTAAAATATTCAGAAAACATGAAAGGGTGAACCTTGAGGCACTCTAGAGAGCAGTTTACATTATTATGCAGCAGGAGCAATTTTAAATAAAAATTCAAGTCAATCTTTTAAAAGTGGGATTTTTGGGAGCAAGAAATTGGAATAAAATGTATAGAAAGTGATGCATCATCATGTTGCTCTTCTTGATGAGGATTTATCAGATCACAGGACAAAGGTACACTGTAAATTAGCATGTATTCATATAAAATTCGTTGTTGGAACTTGTAGCACTCCTTCCATCCAACACTGATTGCCTCTGATTAGACAAGTGTAATGGTACAAGGATAAAATTACGAATTAGCCTTTGATTAAGCATGGGACCCAGGTCCACAAGTGATAATCGACATCATTAAAGTCTCGACCAGAAGGATTAGGATTACAGGGTAGATAAATTATTATACCCATTCGTACATACACACTGTAGTACCGTTCTAGTTCTTATTCTGAATCCCTTCCTGTTCAGGTTTACTCTGAAACGATGCTGTTATGATGATAGCTGAAGAAAAGTAAAATGCTCCAATAAAGAATCCAGTCAAGCGCGTAGTACGTACATTGTAGAAGAAACAATGAAAACAAAGTACATATTACTACGATCGAATTCAATGTAAAGTATATAGTCAATTGAAAGCCAAAGGGAGAGTTTTCCATCTTCTGATCGGATGATTTGCATGCGGGAAGGTGAATTAGAAAAATAAAAAGCCAGGTTAACAAACCACCACCAACACCATCAAAACTGCTTCAGCAGAAGCAACAAGTATCTAATCTGAACAGTAAAAACGCAAAAGGGTTGGGTTTTTCAATATGTTTCACGAAAAAGCACAATGCTCTACGCGTATGTACGCAAACCGCAAAGAAGTACGAACATGTTGTCTTTATAAAAGGAAGAATCAAATCCGTTTGCTCACTTTTTATTATTCTAATATTCACTTACTTTTTACGAAAACCTATTACATGTCCTGTTCCTTTAAAGAGAGGTAGATTTCATACCATGTTATTATTAAAAGTGCACTGGTTTTTTGTACAAAGTGGATATGCATCATCAGCAACATCAACAAACAAAAGTAAAATGAGTAGGTATGTGTTGCGCGGACATACTCCCATAAAAACTCTTGTTGTGGGCTGTTGTCTGTGTGTAGTGGACTGTGGCTAGTATAACTGGAAATAAGTGTATATAGTTTCTCTTTATTTTCATACTGCTAACCACACCAATACGTAACAATCAATAATAAAACAGAGAAAAGTGAAGAAACTGAATCGGAATATGCGATAAAAGTACATATATATTATGTGTATTTGTGCTGATGTAGAAAAAGAGCAAAAAGCCAAGTGAAAAAAAAGTTGAAAGACAGGGAAAGGGCTTGACGGTCTTAGCGCAGCAATATTGTGTTTCATCATTATGCCCATCAAAATGTACGTTCATCTCTACAACAATTTATTCACACATATGCTATAAGTGACTACTTGTTAAGATGGTTTAGTATAAGAGCGATCTAGTTTTTGTATAATTATGAGCGTAGTTGTTTCTAACTTGTACTCTTTTTTTTATCTCCTGTCCTCATGTCTAGGAGAGAGCTTCTTATACGGATGTCCATTTTTCTCGTTGCACACACACTGGTCTCTTTCTAACGCTTTAACATTTTACTTTTTGTTATCGTTAATTAAAACAAGTTTTCGGACCTTCCAGGCAAAACTGCTCCAGCAGGAGCGAACAGGTACCAACGACCAGTATCATATCCGACAACAAAAATTGAATGCACTTATTTCACCGTACGCAGTGCACATAATAATGGTTATCGCATAAACGAAACTTTTATAGGCACTTATTTAGAATGTGCCTCAGTAAACAGTCAAAGCTGAGCTCGCTCACTCTGTCATTGCATTTTACTACTACTGCCACCACTACGTACTATTTTTTATGATTGCCAGTTTATAGTGAAAAATATATGTACGTTGGTGTATATGTGCTTGCCAACTAATACACGCAAACAATCAGTGCAACTCTTTCACGTTTGACATTATGCAGCATGCTGTGAAGTTATTTGATTACACGTTTATTAGCAATCTTATATAAAATGTGCGCTCATCCATTCCCGTCTGCCCCGATGATTATGCAGTATCGCCAGTATTGTATTTATGCAGGTAATTCAGAACTCTCTCGGGGAATAAGAGAAGCACATGGATAAACGTTTTTTTAAAGACGAGAGTTAAATTCTTAATCTACATGGCTGGTGATAGTTGTACACAAGGAGAAAGAAGAGTGAGTGCCACCACCACACAAGCCAAGCAATATCTTGAAAACAAATGAGAGCAATGAAATGTCCAGATTAGGTATGAACAGGTTTTCCAAGAAACCCAACAATGTCAGAGTCAAAAGTTTATTCTGCAACGATATGAAATTTAATGTAGCATGCGCATGCGAGATGCAATAATAACTAAACTTAAATAACGTAGCAAAATGTACAGCAGATGAGCAATCCGCTTCTGAAATAGCAATAATTGAATCAGTTCGGGAGTGAATCGTCGTTGCCATAAATAGACTACAATGTGATTCGAATAAAAATGTGTTGCTACTATAAAAGCTTCACTACTTGTACGATTGGGCTGACAGCAGACATGGCATTTATGGCATCCATCACAGCGATAAAAAAAGCGAATGATGTCATTTCTCCCGAGTACTATTAGATTTTGCAGTGAACACACTGCTCAAGAGAGAGAAAATGCGTGCATAAATCAAGTTTTAATTTCTCTATCGTAATATCAACACGAAAGTTTCTGGAGAAGTGAAATATCACATATAAAGCTGTTTTCGTAGCAATTTCCGAATATTGTTCACTCTACTTGTTTTCGTGTGTTGTTCTTTTTTATCTTGACGTAAAACCTGTTGTTGAATTCTTTGCCACAAAAAAAATCTCCATCTTTCCTTTTGAAAGCGATATATTTCATCTCAAAGAGAAGTCAACCAAGTCACCTTCTGACACATGAGGAAGCATTTAACCTAACAAATCATTCATCAAATCACGCAACCAAGTGCTAATAGCATGGGTCCACACACATACACAATACACAACCAAACACAAAAAAATGGCCGGTCTCACCAGCTAGAACAATGTGGGGTCTAGCATGCAAGCATTTATTGACTCGCTGTTTGTTGCATTGTCGTCTTCGCACATGCAAACTACTTTGTTCCTTTGTATATCACAATATACAGCCATTGCCAGAGTTATTATCGCTGAATGAACTCATACATTCCTAATGATCGAATTCCATGCGAAAGAAAATGATAGCTTATTAAGTCGACCGAAGGAACAGCAGCTTTTAAAATGCGTTTCTTTACATCTTGATCTTCTGTTTTGAAACAGTCTGTGAACGAAACATCGTATTACTCTCAGATTGCTCATGTTGTTGCATTGCGAAAAATCAATCCATTTGCATCTCCTCCGTACCAGCGAATTCAAGCGGTGCAGACGGAGAAGAATATATTATCTTTTCCCTTCGTATATTTTTCCTCCACGAAAATGTCGGCTTTTTCTAGTCATGGTGCTAAGGCGCTGTTTTGGTTTTCTATGTGTTCAAACCGATTGTACAGTTTGCTGATGCAGAGAGATGTATTTTATTGTGGATACGTTGTTGTAGAGTGGTAATTTATTTGCTCATCGAGGACATTACAGCATGAATTGAGCCCTGCTGAGTTCATTTGACACCTACTGATTGATGCGTAGAACATGAGAATCATAAGGCACGAGGGAGTAGCTGCAACAACTCTGAAACATTTTCAAAATAGGAAATACTATACGCCTGGCATTTTAACGGGAATAAACTAAAATCACACAATAGGACTCTTGTACGGCTGCTGTGTTCCGACCGATTGGATTTAGATTTACAAAGTTTGCAATTTCAAATATTTAAATGATTTGCATACGGAGTGCAGCAAAAAATAATAATAATTTGTATTGTTATTGTTGCTGTTTTGTGTGTGTGTGCTATTTGTTAGTTTGTCTTGTTGACTGCCAGTTGTTGACATGCTGCTGAGTGATGATGATCATGACGATTGTGCGATGATGTTCCCTGCTTTTTTACCGTTCTTTTCTCTGCTGTTGGTAAATATATATGAAATAATTTTTTGCATGTGTACTACATTTAAATATCATGTCTATTAGATATGTAGAAACGTTGACTGCATATTTTTGGTATTCAAAGCAGCAAGATCATGTCGATTGAAAAGAACTCATATATTCCAGTTCACAACAATATGATCATAGTCATCATCATATCAGCACACACAAAGACCATTATTATGTGGTAATTCATTTTTTATTGCTGTTCCGTTCAAAGAATAGTATCGACAGCCTATATGAGAGTTGCAAAGATGACAAGTAATTAGGAGTATTGACAATTTGTAATTTATGGGAAAATTGCGGTTGCATACTTTCACAGCATAGTAATAAGGAGACAGAAAGACAACAATTGAATGATTGTTACCAAATGATTGCATGAATGATGGACGGATGCTGAGGTTGACGAGATATGATGATTATAACGATGGCATACGCGATGCAGTTTTCGAAAGAAGTCTTTGCATGCAGTTTGTGCAGAGATTTTCAACCCATCATTTTTTAATAGTGTGGAAATTACAATGTACCGTAATTTTCAAACCAACAATGAGGTGATTCCTAATTTATTGACTTGTGAATGATGGTAATGTGAGGTTTAACAGTCTTTTGTGGGTTTTTAAATGCCTGTAATTTCGCCTTGTCTGTATTCTTTTCCTTTTGTTGGGTTATTCTCAATACAAATGGTAGATTTCTTGCTCCAGTTTTACGCGCTGTTTAAGTGTTAAATCTATTTTTATAACGAATTTCTCTGTAAAAAGTCGTTTATTAAATGGACGCCAATTTTATTAATTTGGGACCTATAAAATTTTCAGTATTGATCCATTGTTCATGAACTTTATTGGCAGTACTTTCACCGGCTATATTGTTGTCATCTTCTCTTTTTCACAGAACATTAAATATCATCGAAATTACTCGTGAATTGCACACAAAATTCGTACCTTTCAACGTAGCCCAACACTTAAAAACCTTGAATTTATCACACATTTAATGTATTATTCAGACTTACACTTTTACAGCGTTCCATGCCAAATATTCTTGAGGCAATAATTCTTGAATAATTATCATACTAGCACATCATTACACATTGAGAGAAAATCGACATTTATAATATTCTATCGCTGCTTGGGGAATGTGGGGTATGTTTATAACTTGCAACAATAAAAGTACGTACATTAGTGCACAAGTTGGTGATGCTAATATCTAAATGATTACTATGAAGAAAAAAAATACTGTGCTACATACCAGCTGCTGAACACCATCAATTCTTACAAAACATTGAACAATATCATAAAGTTATATTAAATGTGGTT
>JAQIXW010001990.1:0-16988 GCA_034700685.1 Willowsia buskii | reverse complement strand
AAATTCAATGAAGACAACAAATCAGCCGGAGAATGCAGTTTTCCGCATTTCTATCCGGATATCACGTTATATGAAGGAAGAAAAAAACAAACCAAAAAATCTTATCACGCTCTCACAAGTGACTTTTGCTTTTTTCATTTCATTAACACATTAAAAATGAGCACGTATCAACACCTTTAAAACTCACAGGCTTGATCAAAAATTAAGATTGTGTGAATAAGCGATATCACACTTAAACAGAAAATCATGATAATTGACCATTTTACTTTAACTTTTCCCCACCTCAAATCAAAACTTGGCAATGATAACGAAACTGGACAAATGCAAAGCAAAAATGTGCTGCCTTGTCCACTCGTCCATCTTTCTCTTCGATTATATTTGACTTTTAGCATTGCTCCAAATTCCAACCTGATCAAGTCAAAGCTCATGTTATAGCATCATGAATAAGCGAATTGTGTAAGAAGAAAGGAGTCATCAAACTTTTGTGCAACTCGCCAGGAAAAAAAATCATTCACGGATTTTCTTCTCAGAATGATCATGACTGTTTGTCAGCATATTATAAGTTGCAATTTGATGAATAATGGGAGAATAGACGGCAATTGTCTTTCTGCTCTGCTGTCCATCAGTCAGCGCAACAAGTTGTTATACAGCAGCAGCAGTAGCTCCACTTCGACAAGCTTTTCCTACCAGTCCGAGTGCCTAGGTGGTATACGTGCGTAGATGCAATGGCGATTTTTTTCCCGAGTTCATTGTGCGTATCCTCCACCACCACCAAAGAAACAAGTCAAGTTCACATTTTTACGCACAATAAGAGTTATGGATATGAAAATGAGGAGAGAGAATTATTTTGCTTCTGCTTCACAACTTTAGCGTATAATCCGGCATTGGATGAATGTTCGCAACAACTCACGCATTTCACTTAATAATGCGATCATCTTCTCTCAGAGTACTGTGTGGAGGCTCGTATTACGGAGAGTGGAAGTCTGCCTCTTGCACGCATATTATCATTTTGATGAAGATGACGAGACCAGAGGAGAATGCGCAGGGAGGAAGGAAGAAGGAAAGGAACCAGTTTCATCCAATCTCTACTAGTTCATGTGCCTTTTGGCAAAAGAGGAGAAATATCATCTCTGATGATATGATGGAGAGAAGAACAAGAGGACAAAAAGAGTAACAGGTAAACTGGCCATGTTTGTACTCTCTCTGTACATGTGGCTTGGCTACTGTATTAAGAATAATAAAATAAAATAAAAATTTTCATCTTTTTCCTTCAGTCCATTGGCGCCTTCACCTCATTGCGATGCAGAAGATGCGTAATAAAAATGCTCCAAAAAGCTCATCTTCTTCTCGACTACCACTCTATTCAGCATCGAAATTGACTGGCAATCTTCATAATCTTGTTTTCCTCTTTTTCTCTCCTTCTTGGCCATAGACAAGTTCACCGGCGAGGTCATACGCAACAATTCCACGCATAAAATAAGCAATCTTTTGCGGATCACCTCTCGCTCTTCAGTTCAACCACCAAACTATTTTCCTGCTTACTTTAAAACAGATAAATTCTTTTACTCCTTCTGTGTAGCTGACATTCCTTATTGATTTGATGGCTTCATTTCTTCTCCGGACTAGCAATAAAAATCAGAGGGAAGAATACAATCTCCTTTTTTATTCTGCAAATGACATTTTTTCTGAGAAGAGGAACAAGTGCAATAACTCTTTCCTCTTGTCAATGTTTGCGCCAATACAAGATACGGTGAGCATGCAGGATCGTGATTATTGCTGAGAAGCGGACCGCGTGCCCAGCTATAATAGCTTTCCATCTGTCTCCTCACCTTTTTCAGCTGTAGCAAAGATGACAAAAAAGTGGTGGCGTTCGAGAAGCCATTTGCTGTGAATTTGGCTGACAATTTTTGAGAATGGCTTCAATTGACTGTATAGTAAGCAGGTCGCGTCGCGCCAGCTGACCGAGACGCAAGGGTTCAACCGTCGTCGCATCGCCTGGTTGACTTGTTGAACCGCATCACTGATTGTGTCGGCGACAAAAAACACGAAGAACAGAGCTGAGGAATGTGTTTGCACTCTTCAGTGATTACAGCAGAGAATGAAAGGACATGACACGACAAACATAAATGCACATATTTTTTGTATGAATAGATAAATGGATGTAATACTGGCTTTAAAAGTTCATTGCCAACTGCGTAAGACCATTTAGGTATTTTTTAGACAGGTGAATCAGGTAATGGGGAAGAGGAGCGGAGGAGTAGTGGGTAGATTGATACGCATTTTAAACCTTAACTCTATTATTCCACGTTGTCTTGAATGTACAGACATTTGCTAAATTTGTAATAAAACTTCTTTGCGCACGCACAGCCTGATTCTTCATATTTTGCTACTTTTTTTGCCAGCAAGACTGGCATCACGGTTTAATCAACCATTTAACTTTGGCTCAAGACCACGTCAATGCTCATCATCATCTTTACAAAAAAAAATACATTGCCCAAAAAGACAAATGGTAAAAGTAGAAAAAAGGATGACAAAAATGGCAATGTTGACGGAAGCGGATAAATGACATTTGAGAAATGGAATAAGAAAAAGTTGAAGATGAGTTGTTAGAGGAAAGAGGAGGATGACTGTGCTAAATGGTAAATTAGCACGGAAAAACGCTTCTCGCTTTGATGTCTCTCTGCTTCTCCAAAAGATTTCTCGAGTGTCTCTCCTCAATTACATCTTACATACAATCCACCTGAGAGCCGCAAAACAAAGGAATGTTTGCAGAAACATTGTTGTCTTCTCTAGTGATACGGCAGGTATGATGATTATGATATTGCACAAGTCATTTCAATGTTGTTCTTCTTGTTCACCAGAAATTATTACGAATTGTCTCCTCAAGATGCTTATGAGAGTGATGTTGTAAAATAATTGCTTATAACTTGTTGGAGATTTTTTTTTTCTTTCATGGAGTAAATGTATAATCTGTATGCTGCTTATTACTGCTGAGCTGTATGTAAAAAACGTATAATGATGACTGACAAGTGCATGTACACACACGACAAATAGATGCCACAAAGACAAAAGATTTTTTTGAAGAGGAGAGGATGATGGAGCCGCATCATCATGGAAAACCTGCTGCCGAACTGATGATGAGTATATACCAGTAAGGCAAAAAGCACATTGACTTTTGAACAAAAAAATGGTCATCTTTCAACGAACGTTTCAACTTTAAATTATCAAAGAAAAGGAAACAGAAATTGATGAGGGAGAGTACACTGAACTGGTATGCATGTCCATTTACGCAAGATTACATATTATAGCTTATACGATTATCATTATGCACCAGTATTGCGTGTGCTGTGGCTGGTATATTACCTGCTGCAAAAGCAATGGTGTGGCCTAAACATCATCTTCCCCGTCATCATTTTTCACGCACATCACCAACATTGTTGTAAAAAAGCAGCGAACTTGGTTCCTCCATGCAATTTTAATGGGAGAATATATTATGGATAACATGCAAAAAAAGTAGGAATGCAAAGAAGATTTCACCTTGACTAGGACGAAGAAAAAGAGAGGAGACTAGGCAAAGCAACAAGAACAACAGTTGTTACAGAGAAAACGTGGCATTTTTTGGCTGACTGACCAGTTTCGCCTTTTCTCCTCAAGGCATTGATGGATTTTGCTGAAGAAATATGCTTTTTTGTGGATACTGACGCTGTGCGCAAATTGTTGCTTCTTATGCTAAATGCCAGTTTTCATGGATGGCCAGATATTTTGGTAGTACAGATGCTTCACTACTTGGGAATCTCTACCTGTTCGTTACCGCAAGCAATTGGTAAAGTTTACATCATTCGATTCATGTCTCCACAACTTCTGCTCTGAAACTGGTATTTTGAACAACAGACATAAAAGTACTCTAGATTAGTGATGTCTGTTTCACTTTTATAATTATTGGGATTTTTAATGGGATATGGATACTTTTCTGTTACTCGTGTTTGTTTGTGCATCATCACCACAAAATATTCAAAAGCATGTGTGCGTAATAACTTGCAAGTGTACTCGTAACAGTCGTAACTGATTGAAAATTGCAGATTTGAATGATTCGATGAGAGGGAATTATTGCTATTGACATGTTATCATTTTTATCCCTTTTTACCTTATTTAGATCCAAGCACATAATTTTATCTTGCAAAATCGATTGATCGATCATAGCATAAAATTCGTAATTCAGTATATTTTCGAAATATGTATACCTACTTGATTTATTAGCCTTTAATAGAACAATAAAACAATTCACATGAAAAACACACATTTTCCATTACTCGAATAGGGAAAAAATGTGCTGAAATTAGGAAAATCGTGAACATTTTGATAGGCAGTGAAATAATTTGACGATTCATATATAGGTACTCATATAAAACGAAAAAAATGAAGGCGCACATCATGACATTATGCCTTTTAACGAAAACGTTTACTCGGTAGCCATAAAGAGCGGTAGTGAGCCACCTACTGACTCGTATTGCACCATATAGTTCTCTAAAAGTGATGAATATGCAGCACAAAAAGGGAGAATTTTTTTCTGAGAAAAAAGAATCATGTAAGCGCTATCTAATTTACAACTTGCTCGCATGCTATCGCATTCTAGATGCAGTAGGAATGACGGTTTATGAGAAAATTCTACAGATGGAAAAAGAGTTATGGTGGCAACAGGCTATTCGGTTTGTAACTCCGTGCAAGATTCACACCATCACTGAGAGCCACTGAGCCACCTAACAAAGTATATCTTTTTATCACTATTCTTCATTTTCAGTTTTTCTATAATAAATTTTTTCTCCTCTTTTACTTCTGCTTTCATGAGACCGCCCGCATATACAAAAGCAGTGACCATCATCATATAAGCTATACTATTGCAAGCACACCAGAAAAAATATTATCTTCCCGACTTCCTGCTGCGATAAAGTGGTAAAAGTATCATTCAGTCCTCCTGCACAACACCTTCATACGCAATAATTCTACCGAGTGCACCACTGCAGCAGACGTCCTTCCAAGGAATAATATAAGCTGATGAAGAAGAACGCTTGCTCAAAAGAAGTATAGCTATTCTAGCAGTAAAAAAATGGTTGCATAAAAATGTGAGAACAAAAATTTGTTTTTATTTTTAATGAACACCTAAGAATGGAAATGTACGTGTGTACAATGCAACGAAGAAGAAGCGATTCAAATAAAAGGTGGAAAATGGGCACACCGACTTCACATAAAAAATCAGGATATATAGCTATTATTGCGCATATCTGTTGATCATCTTGATACCGTATCGTCCCACTCAAACTAATGCAATATCCCGCACATATGATTTTAAAATCCTTCTGAAGAAGAACTACTGCAATAACTCATACGCACATGTAAAACTTTTTTTACAGCTTTTATTTAACCAACCTATGTCCTACATGCATCCTTTTTTATGTGTTGTGTCGTAATGGTATTTGTCGTAGTAGGAATAATGAATGCTCGTATTTATGCTGATTAAGTAAAGTAATGCGTTAAAAATTAAGTTTCAAACACGTCATGAATATATGCTTATTTACTTTTTGCCCTTTTTAAAGGTAATAATAATAGCAAGTTAGTCGTAAAAGGGTAAATATAATATTATGTAAATATTTTTGGGCTGAATGTACGCTTGACTTGTTGCATTGCATGCTGCATAGAAATATTATTAAAATGCATAAGAGCTGCATGCATGCACTTTATTTACACAAAGGGAATTTTATTTTGCATGCAGGAGAAGAAGAAGAATCAGAAGAAAGGAAATATATAGTCATCCTCAATAGATGCTGAGGGGATGCAGTTGAACACTGCACGTTTACCATTAAAGTCTCATGTTTAGTTATTGTTTTGGTGCCATTAGTGCATACATAAATTATCATTTTTTTAGCACAAAAATGCATCATTTGAGTGGATTGCATTCACAAATCCAATCCACTTGTACCTTTTGGGCTTGTTATTTTTAATAACGAAAGGATAAACAGTCACTTTTTTCTGCTACTTCTATTATTCCTCCCTTTCGAGCTAACGAGACTTGAATAACCAGGGCTAGTTCATATTTACATAAAACTGCTCATCTTCTTTTGCAAGTTTTTGCCATTTTTATGATTTCTTGTTTGTTACTCCAAAGTATTTACACAACGGCAAATAAGAAACAAAACTATAAATATGAGTTGTATAAGTTGGTAGACAGAATTGAACAGTAAATATCTCTAGTTTGGTCAAGCTATATTATGTACTATGCTGTATGGATGCAGACAACGAAGAATCTAAAATTACGCTAGATCACATGTTTAACAAAGATTCCATTTCTGTTGTCCAACTTCTACTAAAAGTCCCAAGGAATTGAAGAAGTTCCACAAATTTTAATGTCACAAATGAACGTTTTCTAAAAAAACACAAGTTGACGTCTAGCACTACTTGCTTGTTATTTTTCTCCATCTCTCTGCACTAGTCCCTAAGTCTAGCCTCGAAACGTCCTTTCTGGTTGTTTATTTGGGCATTAATATGATGACAAGGATGCCTTGTTCGGAGGACTGATTCATAAAAATTGCACGAGAGAGACAAAAAGGATGATGATGTACATATGCAACCTACTTTTTTCAAAAGTCGTAAATCTGAGCATGGTGCGATGATTATATCGAAAAGCTGTTGTCTCTATAAAAAAATTGCACATGTAGAACGAACCGATGCTGTATGGGCTGTAAGGGATGAAGATTATTTATTAAAAACGCCGCTACGGCTCACTATTAAAATCCAAGACAAAAGGTACGAGTTCTTAACTAATAATAATTTTACAAAAGTGAAGGTGAATGGGACACTGTGCGTGTACATAGGTATTTGCCGCTTATCGTTTGGTCCACCACTCATTATCTAATAAAACCATAATATAGTACACGGGGATGGTTTTTTTACAAGTTGAGTTGTTTGTTTTTGCTCATAAAGATTATGTCACACTGTCAATTCTGTCCGCATCAGCAACATCATCCCATCACCTTCATCAACTATGCAGCTATTATCATATACAAGATGGTTGACACTATTTGCAGCTATTTTTTCAACACTCCGACTTTGACTTGGATTTCTCGCCAAAAAAGCTTCGGCTTGCCCATTACATCATTTTATGATTAGAGATGATTATTATGTAATTGAGGAACCTTGAGACTAAAATAATTGCTTGTCATTGCATTAAAAAACTTTAGCCACTGAATAACAATGGGAATCAAGCAGTGACGCAGAGAAGAGGTGACAACAATGTATACTTTCCTGTCAAATAATTTAATGATAGTTAAAACTAAAGCATTCTGCTGAGCATAAGATAAGCCAAAGGGCCACATATGCTACAACATAAGTCTTATTGCGAATTTAACGGAAGTTGTTGTGGGAAGTGCATTTACCCTGTGAACTATAGAAATAATTGCACTGTTAATAATAAACCACTCGTTTTGCTACAAACTGCATAAAATTACTTGAGAAACATTCATTTTTATCGATATATCCCATCAAACTTTGTTGAGCAGCATAGAAGAATGAATGAAAATTGAGTAGTTAAAAAATACAAATAAATGTATAGGTAAATATGAATGTAAAATATATATATGTATACTTGTATACAGATTGGACCACAATGCCATATTGTAATAATTTCACTTCCTCACACATATTCGCAAAAGATTGTAAGGTTTGATGATGAAGTGCAAATTATTCGATCTTATTCTATTATTGTTGCCATTATTGCTAACATTTCCTTCCCGTCTTTCAATCAGTCAATTCTCAACAAGTTGAATAATTGAATGAATGAGTTGGAGGCAATGCATCAACAAGTTGTAAGTTATTCCTGTAAATCCTTCTACTATTTGTTGGAGTCATTCTGGTGAATAGAATAAAACAGTTATACAGTTGAGCGGTTTTCATTCTTGTAACGGCTCGCTGACTAGCTAATCAATCCTAATCAGTCATCGATCATCATCATCATCGACAACAACACTAGTACAAGTACAGTAATCATAAATGCATGCCAAGTCAAAAATAGTCATTCCCACATATTCATATTTACTCTTTTCTTATATGAGCGATGTGTCTCTCTGATTACATATTCTTGACGTGATTGAAGATTGAAGTACTTTTGGCTATTTCTAGAACCACTGGTGCTCCTATCATTATGAGATTTTTTTATGAATGAGTATGTTTATCGCACAAGCGCACACTCAAGTGATTAGATAGATAGAAGAATAAATTGATTCAAAGTGATAAAGCAAAAATACTACATAATACGTGCTACAAGCGGCTGTTACAACAAAGACAACCAGGTACCTATCTACTAGAGCTCAATAAGTGCAACAAGCAAAAATATAATTCTTACGTATTTGAACGTGCAAATTTTCTTGGTACTATTTTTGTTCATATTTGTAAGCTGCATTTTTTGCAGTCTGGAGACAGCAACCAGCCGTCGTCCGTCAATCAAATGATATCAATCTCAAATCTTTACAGAGAACACTACCCTATAATTTGCTTTTGCCGAGACGTGAAAGCACTTTTGACTTTTGAGTTGATAATAAAAATAACAACACAGGTGCAGCTTGTGGTGGTCAGCTTCGGAGATTAATTTTAGAAGTTTTGATGCATCTACTGCGTAATACGTTATGTATTAATGCTTTAAAGGTTGTTTTACTGTTATATTTTGTATGCTATGATTATTCAATCAGAAAAACGGGATGCATCCAAGAAGAAAATATTTTTGCACTTGTATTTTATCCATTCTAGTCCTGTCAATAACATCATCGTTGTCGTAATCATTGCTAATAATGTATCTCTCATCACCAGTGTCAATATATTTTTGCTTATATATCTTCCCGTTGGTAATGATCAAATCGTGGTTTAGCAAAGAAAACCAAACAGTTAAATGCAACGGGACATTTCATTGATGAAAATATTGTTGTTTTTGGATAGAGTAATTTCCAGTGAGTCATGTCAGTGCACTGACATTAGAACTGCATGCATTTACAGTACAATATTTTTTGTGGAACAGCATGTCAGAAAGACATTTTTTAAACCTGAGACAATAACAACTCAACTCATTGCTTAACTAAATCACTTCCTGGCTAAAGAAGTCAATTCGTTGAAGTATGACATTATACAAATAAAATTGGATACCATTAGGTCAATTCATAGGTAGTTGCTCAATAAAACATACAGGTGTACATAAGCAAATGGAAAAAAAGCAATTATAAAATGGTATTTCCTTCAAAACACTTAATGCATCATGTTTTCAGATTAAATGACCCGTTTTTGACCGACTGAACAAGATTTACTCAAATTAAAAGAATTCCATCAACAACAAAAGTGCACAATAATACATCATTTTGTTTTGTTCGACATATTTTTCGAAATAATACCGTTTGAATTTAATGTCTAAAGTAATGTAATGGCCACTGGGACATTTTAGTTTATACATTTTCTGCTTTACTTATGAACAATAATAGCTACTTCAACTCAGCATACAACCAGCCTATCATCAGAGACTTCCTGTAATAAACATTATCAACTCATGTTGATGATAAGCCATCATTTTTAAAAAGAAACATTAGGTGTGTATAGCAATCATATACTTTTTTATACCGGTGCGGCACCACACATTGTTTGTCGAGTCTTGCAGATTTACATGTCAGAAAAACGCTCTTTTTATTAGCACATCATCCCAACATCCCTAGATCATCTAGCCAAAATAATGAATTCAAAACTGACGCAGCCACGCATTTCACACACACGCAAACAGTCTTCCGCCCGACAGAAAAAAAAACATTTTATCGCGTTATTAATTTTTACTTACTTTTCTTATAAAAAACGGCGTGTGAAATGGCTGCAGAAGCTAATGTTATAAAATTCTATCGTAGGAAACACTTTTCGGACAGCCAGACCGTGTAAACGCTTGAATGAAAGTGAATCTGTAGATTGCCCAGAGAAGATAATATTGTTAAGCATACATTATTCTGTTAATTATAATAGATGATCTGATGATGAGACCGTGATAAACTCACTTTTTCCACTAATATTTTTTTCTTCTCTGCATAGTTTGCCAACTTATGATTTCTCAGTCTTATAATAAGTGAGTAATCAGTATGCACATACATATACCTACGTGTCTAGAGCAAGTGCAACAGAACGATTAAAAAATAAACAGAACGTAGCAAAACTGCATTGCATTCATCATCTTCCCCACTGGTATTTTCTCATTATCATCCTCATCCTATCATCCTCATTATCATTACCATCATTAACAAAAAGATTTCCTTTTTTCGAGTGAAATGAATTCTGCCTTTGTTTTCTTGCTTTTGCCTCTTTCTTTGTCGAGGACTCCAAAAAAGTTTCACTTGTTATTCTGCCGCTAAGACTATTGCAGACATACACGCACATTTATTTTCCCCTACAGAATTCTAACCATAGAAGCTCGTATCCAACTCATTCTTAACTCTATACTTTTTTGGCCTGGTTTTTTAACACAAACATAAAAAATGTTGTAAACTTCAAAATAAAAAATAATAATGGCTGCAAATGGTCGACAGTAGTCTAAATTATTATCAAATGAATAATTCACTATTATTTTAATCTATGTTTGCAAAAATGTGCAATTCTAGATCAGTAATATCACGGATTAATGTATTTCCGTACAAGCTGTGTTGACATTAAAAGTGGATAAAAACCATTTTCTTTACCTGGTAATTACTCTGTAACGAGATTATGGCTATATCTTTAATTGCCATTGTCATCATTAACTATTAATTGCACTTTTTATTGCTTCTGGTGCAGTAAACAGTGCAACAGTTACTACTTCAATTTCATTTGCGAATGCACTTGTCTGTCGCCATATATGTCATTGGATTTTCTCCAATCCTGATTTTGCTTTTAGGAAAGTTATAGAAGCAACGAAACCAACAAGATTCCTTGAAATAGCAAAATGGACGCAAGAACAATGAAATGATGGCAGTGGTATTGCCACTAATAATAATAAAAATCATGACATTTATTTTTTCGACGGAGTAAAATCAGTAGTTGGTCCGGCTCTCACTCAACGAGTTGCAATTGTAATTTCTTTCATTCTTGATTGTTTTAATCTCGTTGAATGCTCGTCGTGTCCACTTGCATGAATCGCCATTGCCACAATTGACAATACAATATTATCACATCTCTCATTTGATCTAGCATCCTGCGAAGAAAAGAAGGAGGAGTACATCACCAAACAAACCGAGGCAGAAGTAGAAACATTTATTTTAATTCCTTTTTTATTGTCTAGGACTGAGGATCTGAGTATGAGTTGGGTTGTGACTGAGGAAAGAAAGTGACCATAATTTGTTTATGACTTAAGACGATGATGATGGGATGGGATGATCAAGTCCACCGAGGCACCCCCGCCACTTTCTTTTTTTTATCGTCATGAATCAAACTATCAAAATAGATCCACAATCCAATCCACCTGTTGGTAAAATGTATCTCTGCGACTGCCACTCTCTGGAATGTGAATATGGTGGCAAATGCCGAAGGAGACATGCACGAAAATACATTAGAGCCGGAAAACAAGAGAAAGATTGCATGGAGTTGATAAAAGAGCGATTAAAGAACGATTCATCATTCTCCTCCTGCGCTCCAACTTTGTCTCTACGTTTTTTCGCTATTCCTATTTACCCCTTTAAGCATTTTAGAAGAAGACGAGCAGAGATTTGTATTTCAGTTTTATATGGGATCTCTCTGCTTGTCCCAGCATCTCTGCATTTTATTCTTTTCAGACAAGAAGAATGACTGTTCCATTATTAATTTTACTTTTTTGCCTACAGTTGCAAGAAGCATTGGATTTGTAACAATAACAAATGAAGTTGGTGTGGTGGTGATATTGTTATTATTTTCATCATTACCAGAATTATTATTATTATGTGATCGGTTCATAAGAAAACATTCTTCTTTTTCATCTTTGGTGGCTCTGGCTTTCTTCATGGTGGGGATAGAATAGGAGAGCATTAGCATGGTCCACAAGAGTATATATGCATAATAAAATGGCATGCAATAACAATGAAAGATTGTGGAAGTGTTGTCCAATTCCATTTGCATATTCATTGTTATTGTGGCCATTACATGGCACATTATTACATATATTTATTATATAGCACTGCGCCACCACCGGTATACCGTATCTATATAACGGACTGTATAAGACTTTATTGTAATTATGCGGGTGACCAGACATCAACTACAACTGCGTTCATTTAAACGAGTGCAAGTGGAAAGTGAATGCTCTCATGATGATGAATCGACTTTTCAGCGAGAAACTGAGAATGACGATGCAGCAAATTGCTTCCTTGAAAGTCTTGAATCGATAGACTGGAGAGATGCATAATGCTCCCTATCACTTTTAGCTGAGGATGGCATAATGATAATAAAAACTACAGTTTGTACTTATGGCACTATTGATACATATGCATGTAATAAAGTATTTTACTGTGAATGCGAGACCAGAGCAGCAGGTATTTTTTCATGGCGCACTTCAATTCAAGTTGGCAACTGGACAAACTCATTATTGGGAGGAAGCCAATGGCATTTTCATGAGTATTTGAAATGGTAAATGCTTTATTAAAGTGAAACGTAAAAGAAGCATTAAGCCAAGCAGCTATGATAGTGATGATTAAAAAGAATGAGTCCTCACATTCTTTAGCATTTGCATAAGAGAGAGATAGGCAGAAAGAAAGAAAGATTTGATATTTTAAAAACGTTAATTTACCTTCAGAAGTTTATCCTTCGAGAACCAAACGTCCTCTTCCTCGAGGGGTGGTGCATCTGGGAGATTGAGGTCATCCCGAGATCTAGACAAAATGCGACGACGGGAGACCATGGTGGATGTTCGATGGGGATCGTCGAGTGGATTGTGTGGGAGGTTGACTGGCTTTTCAGTATTTCTGTAAGAAACCAAATAAAAAAATATTTTTTACATGAGGAAGAATGACCAATACATAAATGGCAGGAGAATGTGTTTAAACACAAGGGCGATGCTGAGATGATACCAAATGAAGACGAGGATATACGATGATCCCAACAGAGAAAGTAGTTAAGTCAAATAGACATACATGATTGATGTATCAAAAGTATAAGTGGCAGATGGACTGACCCCAGTTAACCAATATTTACTCCAACTCTTGATCCATGCATTACAAATCAAAAAATGATTTGATGCATTTTTACCGCTTATATGTGTGCATCATAGATTGGAACTCAATCAACCACATGATTAAATCTTCTTTTCTTAATCTCTTTCGCTGTCCTTCTCCTCCCACATACTTCACAAAACTAGATTTCCTAACATGGGCTCCACTACCTTGATAGACACTTGCTTTAACAAGTTGAATTATAAGTGAAACTATAAATCATTGTAGGGCTCTCATTGTTCCTACGTTTTTGCTCTTCTAGCTCAATATTATTACGTATTATGCATTTGACAGCAAATGTCAAAATCGTCTCTTTTTTTACTAGGCCACCACCGCACAGATCAATTCAAGAAAAAACGAAGGAACAAACGCTAGAAATCTGAGACATAACAAATGACAGTGTGAATGGCTCCATTGTTCCTTCAGTGTTTCAAAGGTTGAGTTTTACTAGACGGATTTGAGGGTTGTCGCTCAAAGGAAAATGTATGCAAGGTTGTTGCATCATCGTAACCGATAAAGTGGAGCAATAGATGCGTCACTTTTATAATATTCATGCTTGTCAATATATGCTCGACGAAGACTGTTGAATTTAAAATCAATTTTCGACGGTGTCATGCACTTATGAAGATAGAACTGTTGCACTCGTACGAATACCTGGCCAAGGTCGCTTCATCTCTAAAATTTCGGCCAAGTCAAGCAGCAACAGAAGAATGCACCGCATGTCATTAGCTTAATGTTCTCTTGCTGTTTGTTGTGCAATAAAAATAGCTGCACAAACGAGCATCCCATGTAAACAGGAATAAGAGGTAATATGCAAGTCACTAAAACTGTCACATCGTTGCACCTATAAAACGACAACTGCTTAACAGTAACACGTCATACCAGAGTTCTTACATTTAATTCCAAATGAGTAAAAATATTACTGACGATGACAGAGATATAGCTATGAAGTAATGATGAACTAGTCCAGTTTTATATTTTGGCCACTAATGAGCTTCACAGCAAGTAAAATTGTGCACAAGCGCCATCATAACTTAATAAAATTTACTGCAGCAATCTTGATCATGAAAGTTGATAAGAAACATCATTGTCATCATTTGCCAGTAATTCAATTGAATCAATGCGTAAAAGTGACACCATCATCCTCATCCCCAAACTTTTGCTCACGCATGACTTGTCACAGTTTTCCCTTGTTACCAATTTAATAACTCAGCCAAGCCATGCATGCTCTGCCTTGTTGGTAATGTCGGATATGCTTGCTTAATTGAATTTAAGCTGAGAACTCAGGAGAAAATGTTATAAAGTCTTAGAACACTAATGAAAATGCGACTATCACGATTGCGCAACTCCATTTTCCGTAAAATTCTTTCCTAATAATACCGAATCATTTTAGCGATAACAGATCAACAATACTTTAAATGTGTAAATGTGATAGGATAATAATAAGTTGTCCTTTACAAATACAATGCTGACAATTCCATAATGGAGCCCTTCAATCTATCACCAGCCTCGTTAACCACAACCTTTTATTACAGATGCTGCTTCAACTCAACTTTTGATTTGGTTCATTGACAATGTAATGCAGATAAACATAGATATTTGCAAAATATTTATAATTGCGCAATCATCCACATTAAAAATATCAATTCGCATTTACTCTTTTTTTAACTGATCATTTCAGTCTCGGAGAGCTATAATTTACAACATCATCTTGCAATATAAAATCTAGCTGGTGATCTATGCGTTCTAAACGAAAAGGATCTTTTTACTAGCCTACTAAATAAGGTACCATAAATATGCAATAAAACATTTCACAAATTAGCCATCATACAATTTTCAATTATTACACAGCATTCCCCCCTATGCCACCAACACACCAGTAGCAGAATACACAGCCACAAACAACCGATTCAATCTGCCAATTAAAAATCAATTTAGGCTGCGAGAATGGCAAGCGAGCAAATATCAGCCATATTGATGCTACGCTTCTGTAGGACAAATTAGAAGAGAACTTCTAAGACTAATAGAGTTTAATAGTGTGGAATATTTCAAGGTTTGCATGCATATTATAATGTCATTAAAAATGAGTGTCTGGGACAGCCACAAACTACACACAAGTGTAGCACTCCCCTCCTGTCTCTTTTCTTGCAAGCATGAAAAAAAACTACATCATACATCGATAATAATACTGACATAATAAACTTAAATAAATGGAATTATATATTTAAAATAGATAAATGGACAGGCATTATAAGTTTGGTGGTATGCTTGTGCTCAAGTTTTTTTTACTGTAATTATTTTGGTCCTTTGCTTTTGCTAAGCAAACAGAAGCAAAAGATGGCACAGGCGTTTTCTGTGTCTTGGTCAGCCTCTGTCTTGCTTTCCATTCTTGTTGCTTATCATCCCAAATAATAATTTTTTATTATTCCACCATGCACTATTCTTGCATTACGCTGCAACTTTATCATCATCATTATCTTCATTTTGAACGCATAATGAGAAGTTTGTGCATGCTCAATATTAGCCAAGCCCAGGCTTTTTTATGTGCTCATATGAGGCTTCAAATATGTGTAGAGAGTGGGAGACGAAAATATTGCAACAGATCCTCTCGACATCAACATGTTGGAGGCGGTGGAGGAGGAGGAGATGTACAAAAAAAGCTGTGCAGCAAAGATGCATATTATGAATATGCAGTTTGTATTCATTAAAAAGACAGATCTCTAGCCAAAATTCGAAGAGAAAAATATAGGATCTAAAAATAAAGAACTCAAGTTTAATTTGGATTTTTGTGTTGAAGGCAATGAGTGGAGTTTTGAGAAGGGAATTTAGATCAAGAGCTTATAAATAAGAGCTCTTTCTTGCACCGACCGACTTTCGACTTGGCGGTGCGGTTTGCAAAAATGCAACGCGTGACACAAGTCGAGAGCGACGAGCAATGACACTGTAAAAACAAACAAAAAACTGCATAATGCGAAATCTTACAAACACACTTTGTTGTCCCAATGTTTTGAGAACATAAACAAGTGGCCTGAAACTGAATATATCCATACATAATTGTATACACAACTTAAGTTTTAATACCTATCTGCATGGTCAGAACTGCATTGTATTAATTTATCCGAAAAATTATAAAATATCTGAGCGCTTTTCAATAAAGTAGAAATTGGCAGATTTTCTAAGTTTTCAAAATTGCTTAGAAAATGCTTACCTAACTGTTATGGTTTATTGTATATCAATTTGTTGTATGTATTTTATGTCTGAAAAGCTTCAATTATGATAGCTTATATTATGTCCATTTTATCTAATACCAAATTATATCGTCTATCTATACTCTGATTTTTAGAAAGGCAACTGATTTAATTTTTGCTCAAGTCAAGAAAATAAATGCAGGTATGGTATCAGTTTATAGGTCTGCCTTCTCACTCTTAACTAGAGATTGACTTGCCACAAGGCCGACATTGTCTATTGTCTCGTAAAAATTCCTTACTTGAGTTAAGAACTACATCATATACATATTACATGGTATCATAACTCACATTGTAATTTCTCAAGTACTTGTTTCAAAGTTTTACCAAAATTTAAGTGCCAGTTTTGTAGCGCACACCGCATTAAGTCTTAACTCAAATCATTCATAATATGGCATTCCCTATTTGTTATTGATATGCCCAAGTATTTTATTACGTATATCATTCCATGTAAGCAAACACCAAACCCAAGTAGCCTACGCACTCAGCACTTCACTTCATAATTTCTTTCAATCAAAACTACAAA
>JAQIXW010001989.1:0-16994 GCA_034700685.1 Willowsia buskii | reverse complement strand
CTGAGAATTGAGAAACCGAGACAGAGACCCAGAATGCCGCCAGTATTGGCTACGCAAGAAGAAGCTTTTCTTAGAGTTTTTAAGTTTAAAAGATTCAAGAAAGAAGAAATTAATAATACCGAGAAGATCCGTGGTTCCATACAACCGTTTCCTGAGTTTAGGCACAGTTGAGTCGGAGCCAAAAAAGATGTGAATTATTGACATCTTATGTTTCTGCCTATGATAAACAGCATTGTTAGCATATTCATATGAGTATTTAGTTAATTTTGAAACCTTTAGTTAGTAATTTACCAATGTGGAGGTCCCTTTTGATCAAAATCTGGATCTGGATCACCCCACAACTTACTAGCATTCTGTAATTCTGCAAAAGTCGTCTCATAATTGTATGCAATATCTTCACAGAGGCTGGTACAATTGCACATTTCCTTTATATTCTCCTGTAGCTCAACTAAAATATTGAATTAAATAATTATCAATTAGAAATTTACCCTTACACATTGAAATACCCACGTCAATACTATCGTGCTTTCTGTTATTATACATACTCAAATTTTTCTCAATGCAGTCGAAATCCTTCGAATTTGGGTCAGTATCACAAATTGAAACGTTATCTTCCTTCGGCATATAATAAAAGGAGCAGCGGCATCTCTCTAAGACATGTGTTGCCACACACTCATCTATACAATTTCCACGGGTATAAGGTCTGAAAAACCGGAGATGCTTTTCGTCTCCAAAGTTGCAGAGCCGTTTCTCAAGCTCAATTTGCCGAATATCATTGTCAGCCTTTGTGACGTCAGGGTGAACCTTAATTACGATCTCTTTGCCCATACCTGCGACAGAGGAAAACTCCGTCACATGAGGCATTTCTAGTGGTGAATGGAGAATGTAGCGAATTCCTTCGGAATCAGATGCTGGACAATAGTATTCATCTGAAAGATGTACAAATATACAATGTATAGATATAGGAAGTAAAATTCTGTAAAAGCGGAATAAGGACACCACTTGATGATAAAAGTTAATAGTTTCGCTTTTCTCTCCCAAGTGGTATAATGTTCGGAATACTTTTTGCTAGAATTTTTTGTGGAATAAAATACCTGTATTTGGGTCCACTAAGATACTCAAGCCATACGGAAGTCCAGCCCGTCTTTGTCGCCAAGGACGTTTCAAATTTGGTTTCAACACAAATCCCACATCATAGTCCCATTGGCTCCATTCGTGAAGATCGTTAATAGGCCAATTCTCTTCTCCCAAGCTACCCAACACGGGGTTATCATAGATAGACGCACTCTTGTTGTATGCGGTTTGCCTTTCAAATAAATTGTAAAATATAATCGAAAAGTAAGAGCATAAAGCAGCCCAACAATAAAATAAATCAAAAAAATGTTTGATTTAAACATACGGGTTTCGGGTGAGAAGTGGTATTGGTAAAATGTTAAATGTGCAACCTCGGAAACCAAGAATATATTAATATTTACGGCTAATTATTAATTTTTATCAGTGATAAAGTGATAAAATGCATACATTTTCCATAATCCGTTATAATTGGCTTGAATAAATTAGAGCAGTCTCTTTTTTCCAAGCCAAGTAAGCATAGTCTTATAAGCTGACCACATTCCACTGTATTCTGTAAGGATAAATATCGAAAACATGCACGCATGAATTTAATTGCTTTACAAAACTAATGACAATTACCACAGTTTTGAAAGTTGTGGTGTGACCTTAAAGAGAAAGTTGGCCATTTCAATTTGACTCTTGATTTTGGCAGCATCTTCTTGACGCATTCGAAGATTTGGCCTGAAGATGTATTTACGCTTTCTAGACCCTCGCTTGAATGCGTACCCCATGTCCTTCGCAAAACTTGATCGAGAATTACAAATATTTCTTCGCACAAAATAAATTGTAAATATTAGCACGCAAACTTAACAGCTGGATTTAGAGGCGGTTTTAAAATTTAAAACATTCCAATAACTTTTAATACCGAATATATTCCAGTCCCGTCTTCGCTCGTGTACGAGCATCCTCTGTGGAATTTGGATCTTGTTCAATTCTTCGTGATAAAGTGATTATTGATTATAAGAAAAATCATCCATCAAGTACATTTTATGAAAATGATCAGAAAAATCTTACCTTTGGAGCTGATCAAACTTCGACTTTGGAACTTGATTCATGTTGCATATCGTCACCGCAGGAAACGGGATAGAGTCCAAGTCCATCTCGCTCGGCTGAAATGAGACAATCACTGGCGTTTTCTGGTGCTTGTTCCAGACGCCATAAATTAGAAAGACAGCGGTGCCAAAACTAAGACAAAAACTGATCATCCAAAATATTCTATTAGAAGAAAATAATTAAATTCATTAAAAGTTGAAATTTATGTTCTACTACTCAAGAATATAAGCTTGTTTGTACTCGCCTCTCCAAAACGTGACGTTTTTCCTGGCCCATAAATTTAACTCCATGTATGGATGTCTCGTTGCAGAAAGAAACAAGCAATGAATTCTGACGTGGAATCCACCACCAACAACTGGTTTCATCATTCTCCTCAGTTTCTTTCATTGAGATGGGGACTGGGAGTCTCTGGGTTCGCTCAGAATTTCCCATTGTGTCCATTCCCTCCTGGAAACCAGCCGATCGTTTTAGGTGTATTAAAAATATTCGTTAATATAAGCAAAATATTCCAATATAGAGAGTAGTGACTATACTTACTCATGTACTGCAGGAATAAGAAAACTTGGTAATATCCTGTCCAAGAGTCCTGCTAATGTATAATGCCACTGCTGGAATATGGGCTTGTGTCCAGGGAATCGGTGAAAACAATTTTTACAAGTAATTAAAAATAAAATGGTAGCAAAGTAGTAATTACTTTTTAACAGCTCGTCCTGAAAAACATCTTTGCCAAATAAATTTGGTATGTTCTTTTGCATGTCTCAAATTTATAGTCATATTAAGTTGGTCGGTAGGCCTGATAAACTCCACGTATTTTAAACACAACTATTGATATATCGAATAATTCAAATAAGAGATTTTTATATCCAATATTTAAAAGATTTATGCTTGCTATATGTATCTTGTAGGAACAGATAATCTAGTTTGATGATGCTCAGTTATAGTCTGTTAACTTATATTGGTATGCCTCCTAAGAATAAACGATAAAAATTAAAATCACCACGACGCAAGGTGGTTTCCCGAATGTTACACAACCCATTAATCGGCATTTTAGAATGTTTTAATGCAGCCGCAAAAATCTTATGTGCAAAACCACTGATATAGGTAAATAAAATTTTACCGTTTGCAACCGACCATATATAATTATGCAACATAAAATCTTGTCGTGTTGAATGCCAAGAATAAATGTATATGCACACACAATTTGTAGTAGGAATGCATATTTTTCAAGTTTATGAAATTTCGATCATATGACACACGGATTATTTACTTTCTTAAGATCGCACACCATTTTTATAAAACGGTGTAGACATTTGATTGAATATTTCATTCGTCCTTTCTTTGATATCCATTGAGACTTCCTCTGGCAGCAGCAAATGCAGCGTCATGTGGATAAACCGGAGTCACATTTGGATTTAAATTGATAACTTTCACTGTCCGCTTTAAAGAACACATTTTATAGATGAAGTTGCAGTTTCCCTTCTTTTGCTGTTGTTTTCGCGCTTTGCGCTTTAATATACGTTTTCGGCAATATGCACAGAGTGATCTCAGTGTGAGAAAGTAGACCATTTCCACACCGCTGAGAATTGAGAAACCGAGACAGAGACCCAGAATGCCGCCAGTATTGGCTACGCAAGAAGAAGCTTTTCTTAGAGTGTTAAGGTTTAAATTATTCATGTAAGTTCATAAAGAAATACCGAGAAGGTCTGTGGTTCCATACAACCGTTTCCTGAGTTTCGGTACAGTTGAGTCCGCTCCAAAAAAGATGTGAATTATTGACATCTTATTTTTTAACCTATGTAAATTAATGCTACTAGAATATTTACATGACAATTTACTATGAAAATTGTGCATCATTTAGTCAAAAAGTTAATAATTTACCAGTGCGGGGGCCCATTTGGACAAAATGAGGGATTAGGGTCGCCCCACAGCTTACTAGCATTCTGTAATTTCGCAATGGTTGTCTCATAATTGTATGCAATATCTTCACACAGACTGTCACAATCGCATAAATTCCATATATCTGCCTGTACATCAACTAAAATGTTGAATAAAAAATTTACACAGACACTTTAAGTCTTACCGCAAGTCAATATTATGTTTCTTTCTTTTTTCAACTTACGCCAGGCACTCTCTATACATCTGTAATCACTTGACTCTGGGGCAGCATCACAAATTGAAACCTCATCATCAATCGGCATATAAGGGGATGAGCAGTTGCATTTATCTAAGACATGTGTTGCCACGCACTCATCAAGACAATTTCCAAGGGTGTAAGGTCTGAAAAGTCTGAGAGGGTTTTCTTCTCCAAAGTAGCAGAGCCGTTTATCAGGCTCAATTCCGCGGATATTACTGTCCGCGTTTGTGACGTCAGGGTGAACCTTAATTAGAATCTCTTTGCCCATATGAGCCACAGAGGAGAACTCCATTACATGAGGCATTTCTAGTGGTGTGTGGAGAATGTAGCGCAGTCCTTCGGAATCCGATGCTGGACAAAAATATTCCTCTGAAAAATCAATAGGCCTAGAATATGAATCGCTGTAAATACGGGACTATTCATAATACATATTCGGAAAAGTTGGTCCTAAAACTTTTGTGGGTTAAAACACCTGTATTTGGGTCCACCAAGATACTCAAGCCATACCGAAGACCAGCTCGTTTTTGTTGCCAAGGGCGTCTCAGTCTCGGATTCCACGGTAGTACAAATCCGTCATCATAGTCCCATTTCTTCCATTCATTAAGCTCATCGGGTGGCCAATGCTTCTCACCCAGACTACCCAACACAGGGTTATCGTAGATAGACCCATTCATATTGTTTCCAGATTTGCTACGGAAAAAATTGTAAGTATTTGTAAAGGAAAAAATAGGCTTTTTATTAGCAGATGGATAATTGAAATGTTTGATTGAATCTCACGGATTTCGGATGAGAAAGGGTATTGGTAAAATGTTAAATGTGCAACCTTTGGAAACCAAATATATATATACATATATTTATGTCAAATAATGTATATAGTGACTTTTGCAATATATATATATATATGTATATAAAATAAATGTATGTGATGAATATATAAGAAAATTCATACATTTTCCAGAATCCGTTATGATTGGTTTGAATATTTTTGAGCAGTCTCTTTTTTTGCCCTCAAACATGCATAATCTGATAAGGTCCCCACATTGGTCGGTATTCTATGACGGAGAAGGTCAAGAAAACATTGATGCACTCATGAATATATTTGCCTTACAAATCCAATGACAGCTATCAAAGTTTCCAAATCAAAGGATTTACCTCAAATAAAAAGTCAGTCATTCCAATTCGACTGTCGTCATCGAGAACATCGTTTTGAGCACCAGAGCTGTAGTTACGCATTAGGGACCCTCGCATGAATGCAAAGCCCATGTTCCTTGCAAAACTTTGTTGAGAATTACAAATATTCCTTTGTACAAAATCAATTGTAAATATCAACTAAAACTTTATAGCAGACTTTAAAGGGGCAATTGAAATTATTTTGATTCAATCCTATCTGTTACCGAACAAATCCTAATCCCTTCTTTGCTTGGGCACGAGCTTCCTCTGTAGATTTTAGATCTTGTACAATTCTTCATAAATAGAAGAGCATATGAAAAAAACCATAAAAAATATCAAGTATATTTGTGAAAAAACTGATCAGAAAAGTCTTACCTTTGAAGCTGATCAACCTTCGACTTAGGAACTGTGTTTATGTTGCAGATCGTTACCGCAGGAAACGGAATAGTGTTCACGTCCTGCTCACTGGCCTGAAAAGTGACAATCACTGGAACTCTCAGGTACCGAATCCACAAGCCATAAATTAGAAAGACAGCGGTGCCAATACTTAGACAAAAAGCGATCACCCAAAATATTCTAATTGGGATAACAATAATTGTATTTATTGAAAGTTAACATTATTTTCTACTATTCGTGTTTTTCAGCATATACTCGCCTCTCCAAAATGTGCCGTTTTTCCTGGCCCATAAATATAACGCCATGTATAGATGTCTCTTTGCAGAAAGAAACAAGCAATGAGTTCTGTCGTGGGCTCCACCACCAACAACTTGTTCCATCTTTCTCCTCATTTTCCTCAACTGAGGATGAGTTATTGTGTCCCTGGGAGCCCTCCGAATTTTCCATTGTTTCCCTTTCCTCCAGGAAAGTAAAACCAGCTTTGATGGGTCTATTGCGTCAGTGGCTACAGGGTTTTGAATAAATTGATTTTTTATTTTGTATATTTTTTGTTTAAAGCAATATGGGATTTTGCATAGCCAACACTGGTTATAGAATTGCCAATACGTGGCTATGTTGACCTCGTATTCTAGATTTAAATTTGAAAGATTTTAACATGCGGTTTAGCTCCTTTACAGTAGGCTTGATATTTGAATTGGGAACCAAATTTCGGTTAGGGTTCAAAGTCGACAATTTTTTATATGGTTTTAATGCTTCTTAACTCCGTTGACTTAATATTAGTGTTTTATTTGAAAAGTAAAGAAACAAAATAAAATTTGTTTAGGTCTCTGTTGCCGAATCAGTTGCAAATGTTCTAAAGCAATTGTGATATGGGGATCTCCACAACGACAATAAAAGACTATCAGTACTTAAAAATTGAGATGGCAGAAGGGAAAAGTTTTGCAGGTTATCTCACGTAATTGTTAAAACACTGTTTCAGGAATAAGAAAATATTATAGGTAATCTTATTTCTTTATCGTGTTATATTTTCTTCCAGTAATATTGGGGTTATAATTCCCTTCATAACTTAAATCGATCGTTTTAAGTGTCTTAGTCTTAAGAGTATCTATTAATATAAGCAAATATTCCAATATACTGACTATAGCTGCTTATGTACTGCAGGAAATAGAAAACTTGGTAATATCCTTTCCAAGAGTCCTGGTAATGTATAATGCTCTGCTAGAATATGAGCTTGTGTTCAGAGATTTGGCGAAAACAGGTTGTACAAGCAATTAGAAATAAAGTGGTAGCAAAGCAATTACTTCTTAATGATTAGCCTCTCAAAAATATCTGTGTTAAATAAATTTGGTCTGTTCCTTTGCATGTCTCAAACTAAAAGACATGTAAAGTTGGTCGGTAGGCCCGATAAACTTGATTTACCAAGCAATTTATCTGAATTTTTACACATGTGTTGAAATATTGATTAATTCAAATATGAGCTTATTTTTTCATTTGAATATTTGAAGATTGATGCTTGCTATAAGTATACTGTAGGAACAGATCTAAAGTTAATCCAAAACAGATATCGTGAATATTCATGACCAAAATTAGAACAGACTTGATAACAGAAAACGACGAAAAGTTTTACAGAGGATTTCAACTTTTTGGGGCACAACAGTTACTTGTGTAGGCAATTCTACACATTTTCCGTATTACAGTGTATTATAAGTGCAATTTTAATATACTCTTTGTATTTCCTAACTGCACAATTTTATACATTATGCAGGATAAAAATATTAAAGTCAGTTGTCAGTGTATACATTGATGCAAAACAAAAATTATCTAATCGTCTAATGAAAGATGCTGTTTTAGTTTGTAGCTATGATTTCATGTTCTTTCCCGAGAAATTGAAAGCAATTTGATAACCATAAAGCAAATTTGATAAGTATGATAAGATGAACACAGCTTAATATATGCCGTTGCTCTTACCAATGTATACCTTCTGACCCTTAGATATCTTGAAACTTCCTCTGGCAGCCGCAGATGCAGCGTCATGTGGATAAACCGGAGTCACATTTGGATTCAAAGTTAAAACTTTCCTTGACCCCTTCCGAAAAAAAACCATTTACCAAGAATGTAGCGCTTTCGTTTGGATTTTGTCAATCAGGCTTCATTGCTTCCAAAAAGTGGATGTACCTGAAAGAAAGCTCATACATCATTTCTTTAACTCGAAATAACCGTCAATTCACATCATCATCGTAATCATAGATTTGCAACTATCGAAACCCTTTTTTAGAAAGCGTTTCTAACATAAGAGAAAAAACTATTCAAAAAATGTAATTAATCAGCTAAACACAATACACTGCATTCAATTATTTTCGTTGCCATTGCGAAATTGGGATGGTAACCATAGTGGAGTGGGAATTGTTCTAAAATTTTTATATTTAAATTTGCTAAAAAACTATTTTTAAGGTCTCGCAGAATTATATCAATTTTATTGTAAATCCAAATAAAATTTGGTGAAAGTTTTGATGATCATTTGTGATTCAAGCTATTTACATGTGTATTTCATATTTCATGGCGGCTTGGCAATAAAATTTTTCTTCATATTTTTAATACGCTGTGATATTTGCTTGATAATTATTGTATTCCCGTCTTAGCTATAAAGCTATAAATTTGTTGAAATATTTGTACAAAAATTCTTTGTGAAGACAAGAAAAGTAGAGTAAAAAACCAACTGCTCTTAACGAACAAATTTTCAACTTCTTTTAATTTATTTTACCAATAAGACATCAACAATTCGTTGAATAATATACATTTGAAATATGACAGGGGTCAATTTTTCAATAAAGTTTGTCGCTCCAAAGTTAATTTTTATCGGTGGATATGACGCCAAAAGCTTTTTGAATATCTTCGGTTCACTTCCCATAAGTCGACATCGCATATGAACAAGTAGTTTGATAGACGAGTCATGAACTTGCCCACAAAATCCGAACAAACAGTTTGACGCAATTATAATATTAACTAGTATAGATCCATAGAAAGATTTTACAATAAGTGCGGACAGTCCTGAATCATCGGAATTTGTTACCAATTGTAATGCACACAAAACCTGACCAGTTCCAAATATTATCAGGAATACTACAAATTGGTAAGACTCTATTTGATTAAAGGAATTTACAAGTATTTGAATTTGCCGATAAAACAAATTTATTTTCTCAACATGGTTATTTGTTATGGTCCCTTGATTATTAAAAGACCTTTGCGAGTTTTCAAATTTTCTGAAATTAAAAATAATTTACTATAATTTATCATCATTCCAAAGCTAAAAACCGGTAATGCGAAAAAGCTCCTAATAAATTATTTTACCGTTTCAAGCGGAGAAGTGCTAATGTAAAGAAGACAGCTCCCATTATGATTTCAATCACGCCAATAAACCCTTGTTTCACGTTAACTCCCCAAATGACACAATTAGCCGAATAGGTAATCAATGTTTTCAAAATCCAAATAATATTCGTAAACCGAGAAGGATAATATTCACTGTTTAGTAAAGAGATTACATACGATCCTGGCGGATAAGAAAATATGTTTATGGGTAAACCAGATATTAAAATAGAAACGAGCGCAAACACAAAACCAAGATGTTGAATTGCCAAAGCTAATAATCCACACGATATCCTAGCCGCATTTGCTTTCTTTCTTTCAGCTGGTGTCCATTCTAAAGTACGAAAGTGTTTTGGTAACAATTAAACCGTAAAATTTTATAGTGATTATATTTAAATTATTTTAAAATATGAATACCTCCACCATTCCTCCAGTAAGAATGTTCCATTTTTATAATGCGGTTAAAGAAGATCTCCAACATTTTCTCATATTTGAGAAAGCAAATTGATACCAAATATGAGATCATTTGCCCGGCGCCCATCAAAATTCCCACTGTCACTATTTCCTTTTGCATGGGACTGTTAGGAAGTGTAGTTTTTTGCCTTGAAACTTGAATTGTATGGTAGATTACTGGCAATCCAAATATCGTTACTATTGCAACGCTGAATATGTAGGGTCTCCTTGAAAACTTGAGTGTTTGGGATGAATTGTCCCAAATGCATTTATCGCCACCGGTCAAACGTTTTACTGCGTTGGTAGCCTTAAGATATTTCGTAAGTAAACCTGCTTTAATGATCGGCATTTTTACTAAGCTTTTTACTGGTTGGTTCTCAAAATCAAAACAAGTTTTGCGAACGTTTATGTAATCATGTGGTAAAAATGTTCTTTCGGAAATTCCCGCTGTAGGTTTTCTGGGAAAAATATGTGTATTTTGTGTCTGCGTGAATGCGCGCTTTTACCATTGGGTTGTGTAACGGAATAGTGAAATGTAGAAATAATTTTAGATATGTTGGAAACCTGATTTAGTAAACTATAATTAGTTCCGTATGTGGTGCTTCGTTAAATTAATTAATTTCCGTGATCCAGTATTTCTTAGTTTTGTTTCAATATTTAATTTAATTCTTCAGCTTTATTGAATAATTGCGCCTTTTAAGTCCATAACTATTCAAAATATTACATTCTAAAATAGAAAAGCGTGTTAATAGGAAATAAACTTTTGGTCGTTGTTTTAAAAGTAATTGACACGTTTAAAATTTAAAATGATTAATTCCAAGGAATACTAGATAGGGCAGAGAAGGAAGCAGTAAAAGTAATTAAAGTGTGACGTTAAGGAAAATTTCTGCAATTGATGCAATGAGTTTTAGTGGTATGAAGCGACATTAAAATATAGTTTATTTCATATCAGATTTTTATAAATGTTGTAAATCACAATATTAAACTGGGGATGGGCTAAAGAACTAATTAAAGACACTCCTTTTTGTATGCGCCAAATACTGCTTTTGTAAATACTAAAAGGGATCTTAAAGAATCATAATTCTTTGTGTTTCCATTTGTAAGCATTGTATGCTAAACTAAGCTATTTAATTATTTTGTAAATATTGTCTGCTACTATGTATCTGGTAATGATTTAAGGAAGGATTTTCTACTCGGGGTGGGTGGGGTTTGCATAAGGGTCAAATAATGAAACATGAAATAGTACGTCTATATGTTTCAAACTAGCCATCAAATTGTTGGTTCTTTAGTTCTTTCCGAGCAATAAGCATAATCATAGTAAAAATGTCTATTTTTTCATTTCTTAAGAAATTTTTATAGAATAAAAGGCCGGTTGACCTTGAATACTTTCCCAAGATCGTATACCATGAATATGAGAATGTGGCATTCCTATTGACCCTTTGATATTTCAAAACTTCCTCTGGCAGCCGCAGATGCAGCGTCGTGTGGATAAACCGGAGTCACATTTGGGTTCAAACTGAAAACTTTCCTTGATCGCTTCCGAAAAAACCCATTATTGAGCAAGTTGCGCCTTCCTTGTTTTTGCTGTCGCCGTTTACGCTTTACAATCCGCTTTTGCCCATATGTACAGAACAATCTCAGTGTAAGAAAGTAGACTACTTCTACACCGCTGAGAATTGAGAAGCCGAGACAGAGTCCAAGAATGCCGCCAGTATTTGCTACACAATAGGATGTTTTAGAGTTTCATTTTTGAAAAGATTCAAGAAAGTTCACAAAGACAAAAACAAATAATACCGATAAGATCTGTTGTTCCATACAACCGTTTCCTCAATTTTGGTACAGTGGAGTCCGAGCCGAAAAATATTATGTGAATTATTGACATCTTATGTTTCCGCCTATGATAAACAGCGTTGCTAAAATTTAATTCGTATTACTTAAATTTTGAAATGCTCAATAAATAATGTACCAATTCGGAATCCCTCTATAATATTGTGGATTTGGATCACCCCAAAGCTTCGTATAGTTCTGTAATTCCGCAATGGTTGTCTCGTAGTTGTACGCAATATCTTCACAAAGTGAGTCACAATCTTTACACAGAAGCTTTACACGCGCCTGTAGCTCACCTGCCATGATAAATATTTTAAATAAATACAGTCAAAATGAACTACATAAAGATATCCACATAATATCTCTTTTTCTGTTGATTCAACTTACGACGAGCATCTTCAATACATTTGTAATCAGTTGACTCTGGATCGCTATCACAAATTGCATCTTCATCATCCCTCGGCATATAAAAGGAGGAGCAGTTGCACCATTCTTGGAGCAATCCTGCCATGCACTCATCTATACAGTTGCCACCGGTATAGGGTCTAAAAAACTTGAGAGGTATCTCGTTTCCGAAGTAGCAGTGTCGTTTTTCATGATCAATTTTGCGGATATCATCGTCCGCGATTGTGATGTCAGGGTGGACTTTGACTAGAATCTCTTTGCCTGTATGAGCCACAGACGAGAACTCCATTACATGAAGTAATTCCAGTGGTGTGTGGAGAATGTAGCGTATTCCTTCGGAATCCGAAGCTGGGTAAAAGTATTCCTCTGGAAATGCATAAAAATAAAAAGGATTACAATCAAAATATTTTGGTGCCAGATCTGTGATTATGTTAAATCACCAATTACCTGTATTTGGATCCACTAAGATACTCAAGCCATACGGAAGTCCAGCCCGTCTTTGTCGCCAAGGACGTGTCAAACTTGGTTTGAGCACAAATCCTTCATCATACTTCCATTTGCTCCATGCCCAAAGCTCATTAGGAGGCCAATTCTCTACTCCCAAGCTACCCAACACGGGGTTATCATATATAGACGCACTCTTGTTGTATGCGGTTTGCCTTTAAAATGAATTGTAAAATATTTTAATGGAAAAGGAAGCATCGAGCATCTAAATAAATGAAAATGCTTGATTGAAACATACGGGTTTCGGATGAGAAGTGGTATCGGTAAAATGTTGAATGTACAACCTTGCAATCCAAAAATACATTTTCAACCTTTAAATCAAACGATAGTACTTAACTAGCAATCTTTTTCAAAATTTACAAATTTTCATACATTTTCCGTAATCTGTAATGATGGGCTTGAATAACTCTGAGCATTTCAATTTTGTCTCGCCAAACATGCACAATCTGATAAGCTGGCCACATGGCAGTGTATTCTATAAAGGGAAAAATTGTGGAACCATTTGTCTACCTACATATATATGTACGAAAATACCCACAAGGACTAAAATAATCCTAGTCTTTAAAAAACATTTTGCCTGACCTTCATGAAAAAGTCGGTCATTTCAATTTGGCTGTCGTCGTCGATAGGAACATCTTCGTCATCGTCTTCAGCTTCCAAACGGTACTTGTGCTTTCTAGAGCCCCGGTGAAATGCAAAGCCCATGTTCCTTGCAAAACTTTGTTGAGAATTACAGAGATTCCTAAGCAGTCGAAATTATTCGCAAATGACAGCTACAAAGTTTAAGCAATTTAAAGTTTAAAGAGGCATTAAAAATTTTGCTATAAACTTATTACCGAACAAAAACGAGCTCCTTCTTTGCTTGTGCACGTTCTTTCGCTGTGGATTTTGGGTCTGTTGCAATTCTTCGTGATGAAACAAATACACGAAAATATCAATCATCATTAGATATCAAGTAAGTAGTTTATGAAGAGACAAGAGACCAATCTTACTTTCGAAGCGCCCACACTTTCGACTTCGGAAATTTGTTCATGTTGCAGAGCGTCACCGCAGGAAACAGGATAGAGTCTACGTCCAGCTTACTCGGCTGAAAAGAGACAATTACCGGAGTCTTCTGGTGCTTACTCCAGACGCCATAAATTAGATAGATAGCGGTGCCAAAACTAAGACAAAAAGCGATCACCCAAAAGATTCTAGATAGATGGAAGAACGATAATTATTATTATATTTGTGAAAATATAACATTATTTTCTGCTATTTGAGACTCTCGTCTGGTACTCGCCTCTCCAAAATGTGTCGTTTATCCTTGCCCATAAAGTTGACTCCATGTATGGATGTCTCGTTGCTGAAAGAAATAAGCAATGAGTTCTGTCGTGGGCTCCACCACCAACAACTGGTTTCATCTTTCTCCTCAGTTTCCTCGGTTGAGGTTGAGGAAGGGGTTGTTAGTTTCTGGGAGCCCAGAAAACTTCCCATTGTGTCCCTTTCCTCCTGCAAGTCAAAAACAAGTTTTGTTAGAGACTAATACATCGGTAGCTATAAACAGGTTTTAAGTTTCCTGAAAATATCCGTTAATATAAGCAAAATATCTCAATATAGTTACTCATGTACTGCAGGAAATAGAAAACTTGGTAATATACTGTCCTAGTAATGTATAATGCCACTGCTGGAATATAGGCTTGTGTCCAGGGACTTGGCAAAAACAATTTTTGACGAATAATTAAAAATAAAATGTTAGCAAAGTAATTACTTCTTAAAGATTAGTCCCTGAAAAATATCTAAGCTAAATAAATTTGGTGTGTTACTTTGCATGTCTCAAACTTATGATCATATTAGGTTGGTTGGTAAGCCTGATAATCTTCATGTAATATAGACGAGTATTCAAACATTGAAAAAATTAATAATGAGATTTTTATCTCCAATGTTCATAAATATATATATATATATTAGATATTGCTCATTTATATGCACAATATGTTAACTCATATCGGTATGTGTCTTAAGAGAAAGCGAAAAAAGTAAAAAATATTACTGCCGCAAGACGATTTCCATGTGATTACAAATCCTTTAATCAATCCATATTACCAATCCGTTTTGATAGCTTTAATGCTACAATAATTTTTTATGCAGAATTACTGTTATGAGTGTTATGCTATGACATTTGGATTTTCGACACTTAGACAGGCTTGGTAACAGAGAATACGAATGGTCCTGAATTCTGTAATACTGTTTGACAAAATAAGGTGGATGTCTCTGGTGCCATCATATGGCGATGGATCGGTTTTTGCTAGCATGTTTCAGGTATAAGCGAGTCCACATTTTTAAAGGCTCTCATAGTGCCACGAAATTCTTGTCCGGATTTGTAGTATTGGCTTCTTTTAATTTACAATGAAATCATACGGCAAGTCTCATATTTTGCAGACCCGTTACATTTCTAAACAAATTAATCAATTAAATTAGATTATGTAAAATGGTGCAGTGAAATCACAGACTCAATTTTTAACGTTGATGCATAGTGCTTTCAATGAGACTCAAAAGATTTGCGAGGAAAATACATTTAATTCATATTAATGCAGTAATATATTTCTTCTCTTAAAAAACACATAAAATCATTTTCAATTTAGAAGAACAAATTGTATTTTTACAAAGCAGGATGACCTTTTAGAATAAAATTATCATAAGCAACTGCTTGTGAAAAAACAGGAAACAGATAATTAACATTCCTGCTTATTTAAAGCTTTATTGATTGACGCGTGCTGAATACCTAGTTAATTTTTAGCCAATTTCTAGATACAGAAATTTCTATGGGGTTAATACTATAGTTAGCTTTCTATTAAACAAAACGACATACAATATTTTATAACCTATAGCATGCTTGTTCTATGTGTCACAACAACAACTAATTAACCATTAATTTGTCTGAATTTGTAAATGTTTTTATGAAATATAGAGAAACATTGGTAAAATAGATAAATAGATAAAAAACAAAAATTGCATTTTCAAAATAACGTTTTACATTACATCTGTAAGAATTTTTTTAATCAATTAAGGGAAGTTTCAGAAAAAAAACTTGTTTCACCAAATTATACGGAGGATTCCTGAAAACCCTATTTTCAACTTTTAAAATTCATATACGGATTAACGATGCAAAAATCATCAACGCAAACAATGTATTCTTTCGAGCTATTTTGGATCATGTGTTTGACTTATGTTCAAATCGTTTTGACCGATGACAGGCTCTCGGAAGGCTTACGTCTTATGGATTTCCAGAGCTTTTACAACGATCACCCCAGTGATGTAAATGAGCTTTAAAAATTTAGAAGTATTCCAAGAGACACTCTATAAAGAATTAAAGGCTTTATTTATAGATGAGCTTGCATATTTTACTTCAATATTTGGATCTCTACGCGGCCTTGTATTTTTCGACAATGTTTATGACCTTGATATCTTACAACAGATAGAATAGTCGTTTCTATTACGCCAGCTTACAACCGGCAATTTAGCTCCATTGCAAGCTCAAGAAAGCGAGAGTACCGCGTTTATTTTGCTTTACAAATAGTTCAACAAAAATTCAGCTAGCTCCATATACCTGCCTAGCGTCTGATGGGTACGGAAGTGAGCAAGATTGTTATTACGAGATTTAGTTTACTCCATACAACATAAAATCAAAACCGTGGCAATGTGACGTCCAAATTTATATCTTTATCCCAACACCTGTGGCAAATTATTCGACACTTTCTCAACCATCCAGCAATTTTCCTTCAGTTTGTGGTTTATGGGGTGTGTTGCAGCGGAATCCAAATATTGGGTTTTAACCAACTTGTTAATATATTTGATGCAAGTATTTGGATCTGAATTATAACAAGCAGCATTTCAGTTATTGTTACCTTGAAAATATTGAAAGCCCATAAAGCAAATTATGCGAGCTTTTTACTTCTGGAAAATTGTAAGGGCATATCTTAAACATGATATGGCAGAAACGATTTCGAAGCGAGTTTTAACGACCAGAAATGTTTTGTGTATGCTCTACTATGCAGCAATTGTATTAAATAGTGCATGGAAAAATAACAACGCTTACAAAATAGTTGCACATCTTCAAACTGTTCATCCATAAACACACTAAACGAGCCTTTCACGAGTAAGTATATAGTTTATAGTAGACACCCATTCTTATAAGCACTTGGCCTAATTGGAAGTAATTTCCAAGGGTCTTCGAATTCAAAAACCCTAAATTCATTCTAACCGTAACATCATATCTATATTACAATTAACGAACAGAGGATAGTAAGGTAGTGCATGAGAAAAAAAGAAATGCAAATGAAGCTTGCTATCTATATATTATGAATTAAATATTAAAGCTTTACAATTTACATTAAATTAGCTTGAAATATTAACACGAAAAATTAGAAGCTTGTAACTTATTATTATTTTCAATCTCTCAGCAAGCAAGATTATAGCTTCCAAGCAAGATGATCAGACATTACTAGTTACAAGTGTGCAAAAACATTTACAGCTTGTAATTTCCACTTGTGGTTTGTCACTGGAAAATTCAAGAGACTGTTCCCAAAATCTGGTC
>JAQIXW010001988.1:0-16994 GCA_034700685.1 Willowsia buskii | reverse complement strand
TTTCAAAATGGGCCGAATTTAGAGTTCTAGGCTTTAGGTCATAACAATTGAAATTTTTGGCGAAAGGGATATCTTGATATGCAAACTAAGTAAGGAGAAAATTACTTCATCATAAATACAGGTACCATAGCCAGTCATTTGCATTCTTCAAATATTTAGCAAGTCAATGTTTTTGCATTGTCCGAATTCTTCTAATTACTTTGCACTATCGCCGACGCAAATGCATGTTTTTGGTAAAATACCTCAACTTTTCTACTGTAATTTTTACTCACTTTCACAAATTAATACCAACCTGCCAGTCAGTATATTCCCTTAAATTATAAGAAACAAGTAGCATTCGCTTATTAATTTAGGAGCCGAAACTCCTTTACTTCCATTTCGTTTTCTTCCAACTAGTTTGAATAATTACACTTTATGTCAGCCGACAATCGACATGGTTAAAAAATACAATATTCCATGCTTAAAAGCACAAACCTTCGTGCACAATTAGTACTTAAAGTAAGAAACAAAGACATGTAGCAGCTTCGTTACGATGTCAGCTTTCCATTGTGTGGTTTATAAGTTATAATTTTATGTTGACTGAGCACTACTTTTCCTTACATGTTTCGCAACGTAACCCAAGAAGGTCTTCAATCTTCATGCACACTACAAAATTTTGCAAGGGACCTTTTTATTTTGTTTGCTAATAAAAGGAGTCATTCATAACAACCATATAGTGTGTTTTGTAACTTTATCAAGCGCCATTCTCCCTTTCATACAGAATTCAGACACTATTCAGTTGAAATTGTATAACAGTACGAGTACTTGCACCTAAAATGCTCGTATGTCTGCATGCCGTTGTGCGATGACTGTTCTACGACAGCCATTATTATTGCTTTCCACTTTGCTCCATTGTGTTTTCTTCTAACATTCCATTAATTTTGTAATAGTTTCCTTTTGTTCTCCCTTTTCAAAGAAAGCATGTGCATACATATGTTCACATCGTCATCATCATTATTACCACGTACACAACGTATACAATGTGTCTTTCTCTTAGGTCGTAGTTGCTGAAGATTCAAATATTGTAACATGCTTATTAAAGAATCTATTGTTTCATTACTTTATAAAACAGAAGCCCACCATTATTATTACAAAAAGCTGGAGACGCCACTTTCCTTTTCAATGGGTACTACAATTCTCAAGGAAAAGATCCCAAACAAAGCCAGCAGAATTTCATATCCATTTGGTATCAGACAAGTCAATGGCTAATAAAAGAATAATATGTGTAATAAATACAATGCACTTATTTTAATATAACAACTCTCACACACCAAAAATATATAGATAGCAATATTTAAGATAAATGGAGCATAGGTCAATTGAATGGTTTCTGCTCAAATGTCAAATGTGAAAATAATGCATTAGAATGTTGGAAATAAGAGAGTTGTAGTATTCAAAGTTGTTTTGCGTCTTAAATGTCATTTTAATCGCTGCAGCTATTCCGCAATTAAATCACTCTTTAATGCTCATCATTTTCATTGTGATGTAACTAAAACTCTACTAGAATCAGTATCAGATCTTTGATTAGAATGGTTAAGAAAGCATGCACGTTCCTACCCAGCTACTGAACTTATGCTTTAATAAACACTACAGAATTTTAGAAACTAAAAAAGCCGCTTTTCCAAAAAAAAGACAAAAAATGCGTATGAGAATAGATTAGGGGAGGAGTGTCGTCCTGTACCCCTTCAAACTTACATTTGACCCGAAGAGGGAAGACATTACTGATAGTGGTGCCAACCGCATTGGAAGCGACACAAGTGTAATTTCCAGCTGACCTCCGTTTAACAAACTGAAGAACCAAACTTTGATTACTCAGTATAATCCCAGCTGTAACATTATGCTGCAGGAGACGATTCTGAAAATAGGAGAAATGAAACATGCAAAACATTATTATTAAAAACAATGGAAACTCTTAGCAGGGTGTGGAACAATTGGTTTCACATTTCACTCTTTTCTATTGTTTCCGAGACATAATAACATGCCATTACCAAGTTTGCAGAACTTTTTTTCAGTTATCGTGACCAAATGGGAAAGTAAAAGTAGTATGCATCTGGTATGTACTACGTTATAGTAAAACCGCTAAATATTAACTATGCCATTTTATGTATCCATTCTGAAGAAAATTTTGCGATAGCATCGTGTGTAGCGAAAGATTTTCCCTTTAACAACAACACGTTACTGTACCAGTAAGGAAACACATGGCGAGTAACCTTGTGGGTAGTTGAGATAGATAATGTAAATGTGATCCTATGATCGTAATATTTGATTATAGCAGAACGGTTATCTTTTCATACTGGATGCTCGTATGGTTTGTAATCGCAACTGTGGTATCATCGCTTCAAATTTGGTTTTACGCTCTTACAGTTCAATGGATCCGATCTGATGGTGCGCTTGGAGTAGTTGGATGCATGGTAGCTGCGATGATGATGATATTATGGCTGAAGCTGCAGGCTGGTGTGATTGTAAACGCAAAAACGCACCATCACAGATTCATGGAACAAGATAGAATTTGCAGATTTCAGTACTTTTTAATCCTGCTACTTTTCATGCTGAATTTCGTATTAAAAACGCATGTGAATGTAAGTTAGATAATAGGACTGTGAGTCCTGTAAAAAATAAAGGGATTAGCTTGGCTACAGAGGAATGGAGTATACAAGGACTGTACAAATTTAACCACAAAAAAGAAAAAATGTGGCAAGTGAGCGGTATGTTTTTCGTGATGATACTACATCCGGTAGCAAATGGCATAGTTTTAGTGCAGTCACGAGATTCTTTATTTTACGCATTGCGTTGCTGTTCTACTGGTATAACTGGTGGAACTTAAACGATTGGTCTCACTGACAGGATTTTTCGAGGTTGGGGAGTAAAAACGGGTGGAAGGAATTTCAAACTTTTAGCCAAAAGGGATTTCAGAGTAGTCCTATCAGAAATATGGCACGTTTGTGTGGGAGTATAGAAACAGTATAATTTTACCATTTTTAGGTATGAGTGTGATCACAAGAATTTTTTCCGGTTGGGTTGAGACAACTGGATTTTATTGTCCTCTGTTCGAGTTCATGGCGAAAATATTGGCATGAATGGATGTAGCCAAAATGCCACAAAACCTGCTGTATGTACAAAATCCTAAATGCTAGTGAAGTGTACACAGGCGTGGAGAGCTAGATAGTGTGTGTGTACAGAGAAAGTACAAATGCGGACGTTGGATTCTTGTTAGTATATTTGATGGTGAAAATTCATTGCTGGCATTTCATGTATTTTCAAGTGTAGAATTCACTCTTGTAAATTATATTTATGAAACATTTTAAAATATTTGAAATTAATACTTACGTTGAGCATCCATTCTAGCTTGTGATGTGGTGGATTTGATTTTAAATGACATTCAAAGTACACACCATCCCCTTCCTTGATTTCATCTTGCTGTAGGGCAGCACCTAGTTTCAGGACGGCAGCAGGTGGATCTAAAATACAAAATAATAAGAAAACGTCTACATATGTAATATAATATACTATTTTACAATAATTGTTTGAATTTCAGATATTAAAATTCGTTCTGGTAAATCGAAACACACTCCAGAGGAGACCCAATGACAAAGTTGGCAATAACCATTTGCAATGAGCATATTTACATACCTGCACAACACAAACATTGAACATAACTGGAAACGACTCAACTAGCATTTTCCTACTAAATCATTTTTAAAATTGTTTTGAAAGATCTTATAAATACACACCAATGTGGAACAAATACAAATATTGAATATTGTACAAATAAGAGAGTATACTTTTTACTGTTTACCTAATCATGGATTTCTATGTATTTTTCTTCTCAGTGAAACTTTCCATAGTGCAAGAGAACACAGTAAATCATATCCATTTTACTTTTCTACCTTTTAGGTTTCTTGAAAGTAATAGCGTAAAATGGTTTTTTTTCATCTTGTCACACGCATTTTATTTTTCAAGTATATCATTGCGATAAATACAAAGATGGGAAACGTTACACTTGATATGTGTGAACTAATACGTAAGTTTCCTAAAGAGCTATGTTGTGAGTCTTGACGTGGCTTGGCAGAGATTTGTAACTAAAAATCAGAAAATAATAGAGGAGAAAAGGATGATTTTATTTTGAAAGTATTACAAAATTTCTAGAATGTCAAACTGTGTAAGAGTTATGAGTGCATGGAGCATACTCAGATGAGAAAGTACTATCTAACGCACACGCATTCTTTTCTAATCTGAAAAGATTCCAAAATAACATGTCTTTTACCACTTTTCTATAGTACTTGAAAACTAAAAGAAAAATTCTCTTCATATCTCTCTTTAAAGCTTTTATAGCATGATAATCATGATATGGTGTAAAAGGAAATTGTTCTTTTCCGTTGTCCTATTCTTTAACAGTCAGGGTTATTCATCAAGAGTGACAATGCCAACGATGATGAGATAGTCTCTGCCCAACTATGTTATTGAGAAAATGACAACTCTTTTCATTTCAAGTGAGTCGTGTGGTAGTAGTTAAAGGGAGTAAAATGTAGAGGGGAAAGATTTTATAACTTTATACAATATGACTGCAAAAGAGGTCAATTTCAAAAGAAAGAATAAAAAAATCATGAATAAAAGAAGCCTTTAGGGATCTACAATACACACTCTTTTCAGCAATGTTCCAAGCTCATTTCTTAAGGAATAAAATTGCACTTGTGATTTATTTACCCTATGAGAGCCCCGATTCATATATTTTAGGCTTTAGTAATTATCTTGTCAAATGTTTTGGAACGAGTCGGAAAAATGGTTGTTCAGAAATGTACAATAAGTACCTAAGGTGCTTTGCTAATCTCGCCATATGGTTCCCGTTGAATTTATTGGCTCCTTGTTAAAAACTCAATGTAAATATAATGTATTTCGTTGCTTACAGTTTGTGCGACTTTTGATTTGTTAGCCCAATTGAATTGCTATTCGTGTTTAGAGTTATAGTTTAATAAATATATTTTTTGATGTTGCCAAAAAACGGATAGTTGTTATACTCAGCACACGCATATTTCTACAGTGTGTTCAAAGGTAAACTGATGGTTTCGTTTCATAAACACTAATTTGAGCAAAACTTGCAGTTTTCATAACTTGCAAAGGTACGAGTTACAAGAGCTGCCTGCAGCGTTGTTGTTTGCAAACCCGATGAAGGATATAATTAATTTAATAAACTTGTAAGTTATCATGAGAGAACTTAATAAATCCTCTAGTCTGTTATTATTATTTTGTTGTAAGATGTCTATATATGTTTGGTACCTATATATAATATAAAATACAACAGAAATAGAATTGAAATAAATAACACCAAATCGGATAAAAATGAAATGCAAAGATTGTAGGAGTGTAATAATATCGACTAGAAGTTGTTTAGTTGACGTTTGTAAAAAGCCATAGTCCAAAAAGAATATTTATGACGACACCTCTTGGAAATAAATCTTTTGTAGTTTATCGAAGGCCAGCGTTCTTCCCACACAGTTCCAACTAAAAATTTTGGCGGATGAGATGCGGGAAGGTGTGAAACTCGTGTGAACGTAACAGTGATTCCCATTTATTATCTGTATGTGTTTACTGGATGCTAAAAAATCTTACATGGTTTATAAAAAAAGTGTAAAGCCATAGAAGAGACAAAGACACCTTCATCGCTTTCATTTTTCTCTGCTGAACGCGTTTGTTGTATCAACACATGCACATGTAGCAACATTAAGTTCCATATGAAATGATATATAGGATCGTATATCTTACAGACAACATGAAGAATCCACGAATCCTCCACAAAACTCCTTGGAACCCATGGATTCTCAGCTCGACATGTAATTTTTTGCCCGTCATCATCGATAGACGGGACGAGACCCAGGGTACTCCTTGTAACATTCTCCATCTCATCAGTCTCTAGACCTCGGTGATGTGTTGGCAGCTCGTCGTCCTTCTATACATACCATGTCATAAAGACAGAAATGAAAGTAACGAAATATATTAGACTAGAGCAAATGTTAACAAGCAACAAACAAGTATTTATACATTTGTATTCACACGGAGAAAGCATGAGCGTCATAATGTCCAAGTTATTTAGAATATACATAGTACAAGGAGACAGCTTATCTATAAAACAGCAGCAGTATGGCCATATAATTAGTAATTTAGTAATTTAAGAGAAAACGGATAAATTTGGGTAAACAGTTAAGACACACAAGCAAACATCTCAAATTTCATTCTCAAGTAAACCTCAAAAATTTATTCTCTGTATTTATTTAACAAGGAAGACAAGTATGTAGGTTAGGATGTGGTATGAATAGCATGGGTCACAGAGTAAAATGTTAAGTAAAAGGGTACAACCACAGGTGAAGGTTACGATGAGATAGAACGAGGAATAAAAGCCAAGCCCAAGATACGAGAAAGGTGCGCTGAAACAGGAAAGGTTGAAAGTGGAGACGCGTTTCACCATCAGTCAGTTACACAGCACAAATTGATCTACGTTACCTATTGCACTTTATTACACCTATACTCACAACCAGAAAAGTTTCGTTTGCACACTAAATCTAACTTGATGAAGAAATATTTTCTACGGTTTATGTACATTGAAGGCACAGTGTTAGATGTTGTGTGTACAAACAAATAACAAAAACTTGAAGAAGCTTAGTCGAGTTTGTTATAAATTACTATAATTTTGTGTTTGAACCCTAAAACCGAACCAAAAACCTTTCGAAAGATACATTTCCCTGATGGAAAACGTGACTTTGAAAAGTTTAGGAGAAAACTAACCTTGCAGTGTAGCGATAAGTTTAGGAGACAATGAGGTGGAAGGGAAGGAGAAATTAAATATTGGTTTTAAAAGACTTTGGTAAATAGTTCCGCATGCCGTGTGTATTCGATGTTTTCAGGAATTTTGAAACTGAATTAATGTATAATGCATGCATGCACTCATGCGGCATTTCCTTCCTTTTCACTTGACTAGCTCAGATCATTGTTATTGTTGTCTACCCGATTCCCCGTTTGCTGCACACAACTCACCTTCTTTCATTCAGCCAGTTCAAGTGACATGTCATCCTGTCTGTTCTCTGACAGTATAAAGTGCTCGATGAAGTAGCTGCGTTTTGCTTTTACTTCTATCTTACGCGGTACAAGAGAAAGCATAAAAGCCTAACACACTGAGCACACACACACCTACCACTAGCAGCATTTATTTTCGTATGTAATGCACCACGCCAAAATCTAATGGAGACATTATTTCCTCTGGAATGATTTATTGGAGTTGTCACACTCCCTAAAAGTTGCAGCTTTTTACCAACTAGTCAAGGAGTGGTGGTAAAAGTAGCGGTGTTACAGTAAAAAGGGAAGAAAAGTGACTATTTTTTACTTATTATGCTGTATCCCGTATATGAAACATAAAACGGAAAAGTGTAGCAGCCTATATGTATGTAACCAGATGTTCAAACGAGAAAATTTGTAATAATATGGTAGAACACGATATGAATTGAAGGGAATTCATTTGCTAATAAAAAAACGAAGAAGTGGACTCAAGCCTATATCTTCATAGAACTGGAGCATTTGGCAATTACATTTTGTTAAATGTTCAGCATTTCTTGATCAAGCACGTTTTGCCAAGACTCAGCAATGTTTAACAGGTTCGTTATATATAATGACAAGTGGTAAGTAAGTGGGGTAAATTTGTATTAATCCGCAAAGGCATATATACGTGCTCCTTCCTTCACTCACAGCAAATTGTGTGCTCATTCAACTCGACAGGTCAAGTCCATAGAGAAACCTTTTGCACGTTTTTTTTCTCTCTTGTTACTTTTGTTTTCTTTATTTTTAGATCCTTTTTGTTTCTTCTTCTCGCATCTTCCCTCATAACTGACTTCATTCACGTCCTCTCAGTCAATGATCCATTTTTTCGTGGATTCGTTTCATTTAGGGAGCTAACGATTGGGCTTTACAAAAGCGAACCTTTGTTTTTCGTATTGCCTTCTTGAAGCTTAGCACTGCAACTGAATAGGTATTTATGGGCACTTCGTTATGTGCGCCAATAATCTCTAAAAATAAAACACGTTCACATTTTTATAGATCCCCTATTTACATTATATCGAACGTGAATGAGAGGAAACTGTGTCAAATTCTTTTAAAGGTAGCGTCGACTCTCCGTATACTCAAGTCATATCCTAGGGGAAATCGCCGATTTCTTTTCTAAGACTTTACAATGTGAAGAGACTCAATAGAAGATAAATACAGATATCGAGACATTATTTGCTGGTTAAAGCAAGATAAACACAGCATTTGAATCTTAAATTAAAGTTAAAATTTCTTTGGCACGTAAATTTCTACATTATATACATAAAGTTACATAGACTAGATCTGTATTTTTATAGTGCAAATTACAAACATGCATTTCCACTGTTTTCTTCACACGTTAGGTGGCAGCAAGGACAATTTAAAAGAATACATGAAATGAAACAAAAAAAGAAGAATGGTAGAGATGAATTTCAGTCCATAATTCTTGAAAATTGCCCCTGGGTTGCAGTATAATAATATTATGTATTATATTATTGTTACTATATTCTATGGGGAAATTAAAAATTACGATAGTTGTATTAATTGTTTGGCTATAAGAGTTTTCCCATACGGAGGTTTTTAACACGAGTAAACCGAAGGCAAGTCCTACATGTGGAGTGAGTATATGGAGAGCTGCTCCTTGATTCTTTAGCAAGGCGTTACTTTTTTAAACGTTCTTCTTATCTACATCTCCCTTTGCCTCTTTCTAGTACAAAGAGAGACTTTCACACTATCAGCGATAAGATTGGACTTTTCTAGCATAGCCCGTAAAGGGAAAGCTATGCTCAAGAATTGATTCAAATGATACTCTCTTCATTTATAATTTCTATATTCAATCTTTAGTATACATACTTGCAACCTTAACGTGCAGAATTTTCCCCAAAGAACTGAAGCACATTATGCGTGCTAGCATTTAGTAGTATGTGATCATTGAGGCACCTATGTATACAAAGATATCTATCTACCTGTAATACTTTGGTTGTTAGATCTGATTGCTATATTGGTATTGATGTAGACAATTTTAATGGAAGGTAGAGGCGTGGTGGAGTAATATTATTCCTACTCTTCGAATAAATAAAAATGCATCTAATCCCAGCACACGCATGCAGAAGTGGTGTGCAATTTAACTCTGCTTGAACATGCTTCAAACTCCTCTTCTCACCATTGCACTGCATGACTTACATTGGTCTGTTAGGGAAAAACCAAGGAAAAAAACTATTTGGGGCAAACGAGTTCAAGAAGGTCTGACAGTGGGATGGAAAACAACTCTTGTGAAAAATTTCTCCTTCTTTTCTCTCCCTTTACTCTACTTTTCTCTTCGTTTTTTTCCTCCCATTTTCTCCGTGGTCGGGAATACTATATAAGAACATTTAATGCTTATATATATAATGCGCGTGTGTGTGGTTGGTTAAGAGCATTGTTCACAACATCGAGCTGAAAGTATATACCAAAGAGAAATATACAGTGAATTTGCGCAATTTCTCCTTTGGTATCAAAGAAGCCCTCGTGCCACGACACTTATGTAGCATCGGTTAGATTTTCTGAGATAGAATTCTTCGAGTTTACCTGCTAGCTAGCATGTTGCTAGCTTTCCCATAATTTGGGATGATAGTGGGAGAATTCAAGCGTGCAAAGAGCATTATAGCAAAAATAGGTGAAGTATGTCTCCTGAATTTGAAGAGCGTTTATCCAAACTTGTGAAGAAACGAGAGGAGTATAGTACATTTAGCTAAGGACATGGGGAAGACGTATAGAGGGACAAATGAGAATAGGAAAGGAAGAGAAAAATAGCATTGTTCGTCATTGTTGTGGATGAGGAGAAAACGGTAGATGAGAAAATAAAATGCATTACCAAAATGTTCACGTCTGTGAGCTGCCTGCTGCCCATCCACCAAGTAATCATTGCCTGAGGTCGTGAGCCCGTCGCAATACATTCAATCTGGTGCCGTTGATTTGCCACCAGCCGCTCTCGCTGTGTGATCCGGGCTGACAGAGGACTCACTGAATAAACACAAAGACAGATAGACAAAAAACACATAGCTATACATGTGAAATATACATTTGTTAGCGGAGACCAATATATAATACATACGGAGAAATATACATACGGAGACCAATTTCGCCTGTCTTCTTGTTTCTAACAGAAAGTGAATTGTGTCTGTAGGCTGGGCTTAACGATTGGCTTTAGTTGTTGGTTTCTGCAGACTTGTACAATAAAATTGTTCATCCTCAAGTATACTGAGAGATAATTCTAATGTAGCAGCGTTACACATAGTGGTATACTAATACCGTCATTGAGTTTCGTTGTTATTATTATGTCATGACATACTTTTACTTACTTTTCTCCGCTCATAGCTTTGTCCATGTTAATATAAATAAATAGAAAGATAAAACCAAAGAAAGTGAAGGGAAAAGATATAATCATTGGAGTGAAATGGTGGTAATAATAGTAAAAGGGAGGAATATAGCTGAAGGCTGACAAAGGAAGAGATTTAGTATTCAACCATCAAGAAAAACCAAGGCTGTCTACGGATATGAATATCTATAAGGCATAAATATAATATATACATCCGTTTATATATTCGACTTGCTAAACATTTCTTTGCATAGGCATAGGGAGACATATACTTTCATTTTGTTTTTAGTATTCCCAATATTCCCATTATCAACTACATATCGTAATCATGCCTTTGTATCGTAATCATTCATCATGTTAAGACTTTTTATTTTCATTACAGTTTGGTATTATTCTAAGTACAACCAGCCAATAAGTCAATTGTCAACCAATATTTTTCTGATAAGAACTTGCGTAATTATTGTTGAATACCTATTCATGTTTTACCAATGTTGAAACTGTATCCTAAATTTATATTTAAAGCAATAAAGTACGGAATAATTGAATTTTAGTTTTTAATTGCTACATTTCATTGTTTCCAGCAAAAAGTATTTCAGATTCAGATCCAGCCAAAATCATGAGTTAATGTTACATTGAAGCATTTGATGACTGCCTCCCTGATAGCACTAGTGATTTTAATTGCGTTATTCTCTTATTCACGCTTAACTAATAACTGTTTTAGAGAAAATACACTTAAACGTGTTAGCTATTGCGTGTGTTAGAGTCAGAATAGTTGAAGCTAAAAAAGAGGCAAATTAATGTATCAAAAGGAATAAGTACTAGTTTAACTAAATTGTAGGATACATTTACCTTCATTTCATGACATGGATTCTGGGAATTAATAAAAATTTCTCGAGCTCATATTCACGTTTTTGACAACAAAATGTTCATCCACACACCTTTCAACGAACCCATATTATATTCCTTTTGACGTTCTTAGTTGTACATATTCTATTGCAAAAATGAGCTCAAACCAGGAGGCATTTCCTTCTTGATATTGCAATATTTTAATTTTAGATTCACCTTGGTGTAAAACCTACTATAAGGTCTATAATTCGCCAACCAAGCCATATCATAATTCACTTTTATACTATTTGAAATTTATATGCATAAACTGGTAATCTCATTTTTTGTATGTCACATAAATGGTGACAAGCTCACGTACAATAGAGGACGAGCCGCAAACTTTCACTTAGTGGTTCTGTCAAATTAGAGTTGAAAGCGAGGCATGTCAAATTAGCTCCATGATGTTCTCTCCTCAGTTGAACTAGTTTCAGCTTTTTTGCAAGTACTCCATTTTGCCGAAGAATAGGCTCTTTGGATGACACAAGCTCTTCTCCCATTCTCCACTCGATATGTGGCGCAGGCTTACCTGTAAAAGAACCAAAAGAAATCAACATTATATTACATTATTACAAGGCAAACACAAAATGCTGTCCAGATAGATAAGTTTTGCACTGAATGAATCTCAACTGTTGGCATCGCATAAAAAACAGGGATTATTGTTAGTTCCTGGCAAACATGCATGAAATATATAGCGTCAAATAGTTAGCAGCAAATAAAAATCTAGTATACTCTGTTCTTTAGAATTAATAACTTGCGGGTAAGAGTGCATTTTTTTATACCCACACCCACCAAAATGCTGAAATGTTATGAAGGTTCAAGAATTTTCCGCTTAAGTTAGAATAACAGGAACCGAATTTGTTGAGTCCATCTGTTGTTGCTATCAGACAGTTCATACATGAGACGATAATTGCCCACGGCTTCGTTAATAAAAATACGCTGTCTTAATTTCATGTAACACAGTTCTTGCTTAACACCATGTGCATGTCATGATATAACACTACAAATACCTATGCTTGTTATTTACAACCTCAACTACTAGTGCATACATGTCCCATGAGGAACAAAACCTACTTTCTCCTCAGTCATCATCGTAACATTACCATCATATCACTACCACGAATCATTCCTTCAACACCAACGCCACCGCAGCGCGACTTCAAGAAACGTTAGTCCTCATATAATGGGAAAAGAAAAGCAACTCAAAATTCTCAAGGGTATTTCAACATCATGTACAACGATACTCGTCTGTATATAGTTGGTTACATATCCCCAACCTCTTGCCACCAGCACCACTATTACCAACAATAAGAAAGCGCTACCAGAGCAATACATGAAGCATACTTTCGAATAATGTAAAGAAGCTATCAACTTGAAGAGGACGCTCAACTTTTTTCTGTCTCTTTCCGCCACTGCACTACCATCCATCCAAAATATTAAGTGTGTATTGTACAGCATTTTGTTTATATGAAAGACATGCATTATATCTTTTGGCAATAATAATATTTTTACAAGAAATACAAGCGAGTTTACCCCAGCGTGTGGTATGCGTATATATTCAACCATCAAAAGCAACAAGATAAGAGGAGCACTTTATACAAATCATCATGAAACATTTCAACATTTCAGGAGGAATTTCATAAAACAAGTTTTACAAGCTCATATGTATCCATTTTTTCGCTTTACATGTCTGCCATTCAATGACTATTTTTATTTCACTTGTAAAGTTATAGTGGCTCATGCAGCACCATTTTCATTGTAGACGCAGTTGATAGGATATGCGGATGAAGCAGGAAAAGGATATTAAGTAAGTAGTGAAAGCTAGAGAAAGTAATACGATATCGGTATGTAGCTGAATATTGTACACATTATACCATATATGTTCCATTACTGTCATGCATAATTCATTCATCCACTTCACATCACGCTCCTTTGTGGTTTCCCTTTCGCAGGAAGAAAGGAAGCCTTGTCGATTTATAATACATCAAACTTCCTCGTTTTTTCGTTTCCACTCGATCTATATTTTGCTTTATTAGAAAAAATAGGAGCATTGTCATGTGGGACTACTCCGTAGTAAATAATCCTATACATTGTTTTATAGTATGCTAGAATAGTTGTAAAAGAGAAAACTTTTCGACCTGGAGAAACTGGGAGAAAAGTGTATATTAAGAAAGAGGGACGTGTGTGGCCTTTTCTATTATAGAACAGAGGGTGTACTCAAAATAAAAATAAAGACTATGCAACATGTTTGATATTATATATCTGCAAAACTCAAACCATGAAAATATGTACAAGTCAATTCTTAGCTTCTGAATGGGCTATATACAGAAAAAGAAACATTCCAGCAGCAGTTGTTTAAGTCATTTTGACGTGTAGTTGTCTCTTGATTATTTCAGTTGATGTGTGCTTATGAAGTTTTTATTAGAGATTTTGAATACGACAAAAGTACAACTATATAAGAAATGTACTGGATCAAATGCAGTTTCAAAAAGAAGGTCGCATTCTTCCATCATATATGAGTGCCTATAAGTTTTGACTTTTCATTATGCATACGCTATCAACATAAATGTACAAACATTCCAACCTACTTTTCAGAACGAGCAAAAATTGATCACTCAAGCAGTCCTATCCCTTATTTCAACAGGAAAAACAATACGCTTTTGTTGCCAATTGGCAAAGTCGGAAATAGTATAAAAAAGTAGAAAAGCAATATAGTTTTGAGTTTTACAATGAAATTGGTTTCACTGAATGAGGAAAATGCAACAGCAAAATTGATACTTATAATATTTATATATTTATATTATCTAACCATGAAATGTAAAATCACGTAGCTGCTGCTCTGATTTTCTCTTTTAGTTATAGAGCTATGAACAGGAATCTACCAGTTTCCCATTTGTCATACGCTTTTGCCAGCAGTGGCAACAGTAGTAAAAGCGCAGTACATGTTCCCTTTTTCTTTAGAAATAAGATTCGCATGATTTACGTAATAATATGTTTATTTTTATTAAAACGACACACTAGCATACTAGAAATTCTTTCTGTAAGAGCCATACAAAGCTTTGCATTATAAAAAGATGTTAAGTATAAGAAAGCACGCAATAGAAAATAAAACGTAGAGAAAGACACAAAATATATCAATCTCCATTCAAGACCTGTTCCTTAACGCGACAAGTTTTGCCGGAGTGTCAAATAAAAAGCTTTTCTATTCTGCCGTCCTTTTACTTATTACGACGTCTTCTGAGCTTTCGTGCTGCCGGTCTGGTGCTTATTAAAATGCCTATCTCGACTTCGCTTCTCTCGTACTTATGTACTCAATCCTCGCATTTTTATTCTTCTTTAGTTTCATGAGAGCTTTGACTTACTTTTTTTGTTCAATAACCAAATATGCACACACAAAGCTTGCTTGTGCTTCTACAACTTTCTCCTAGTCAAGTCAAGAATTTCTCCTCATTGCATCCTACCTAAGTTGTCTCTTTATATTTAGAATTGCATGCATAATACGAATATATACGTGGATGGTGTATTACTTTAAAGAACGTTAAGATCTTGGCTTATAATACATTTGTATGCTATAATCATAACGATAGCAGTGAAATAGTGAGGAACATCAAACCAAACGCTTTTGATTTAATCCAATAATCCAAAGGCAAAAACAAACTCAACAATAATTGGATTACCAATGAGTTCATATACGTTAGCTTTCTTAGTTTTTAGTTGTAGAAACAAATGTGGCGCACTACATTATAGCTGGCTATTAAAATTCTCTGCAAATTATGGGTAAATGTGAAAACATGGACAATTTTATCTGTCCACCAGCGACCGAGGATATGCTTTCTTAGTTACATGGAATTAAAAAAGTAGTTTAGAATCCAAAAATATTATTTATTTGGAAACATGTCTACAGGTACGAAAAAAATTATAGTGCCTTTGAACTGACAATATTTTTGGAGCCGAAAATCCATAAAGAAGAAGGTGTGTGTACTCTTTAAATGAAACAGCTTGAAAAGACCAACATGGGATTTCATAACATAATATGCGTTAGATTAATAAATGTGAATATCCCTTGTACAGTTATAGCTACGCAATACTCTCGAGCAATACTTGGAAGAAGAAAAACCTTTTGTCCAAACTAATAAAGTTTTCCACACTGCCATTTTTTCGTCCTACTTTCTGGTTGTCCTAGTCAGTAAACTCAAAGTATATCGTTATAAAGTGGATTCGTATAATCGTAGTTGCATAAAACAAATGTAGTGAAGACTTAAATGAAATGCGTAAAAATGTTCTACACCCGCATGTGACGATCATCATCATCATGATATTTATGATAAAACCATTCTAAATAGGCAGTCTAAAAATGAGCCAGAAAAAAAGATTTATTGCACACGACAATAAGACAGCAGAAAAAGTCGAATGCTACACGATACAAAATTTCGGTTTCATATTTTCCCTCCGTCTAACAACCTTAGTTGGAGACAGAAAACGCGGAGAATTAAATAGAGCAGAAGAAACGTTTTCCCTATTCAACAGACTTTCTTTCATACTTTTTTTCTAAGACAAGTAAAAGCTGCTACTGATGCTGCTTTTGGGTTTTTTTCTTTTTCATCTATCACATTCATGCTTGAATTGAATATTAATATTCTTGCATATTATTCTCCGTGTGCAGCTGTTTTATAAGAAAAATAAGCAAACGCATATGCTATTTTATACCATTTTATAAAAATTGCTCACGCATCGTTCTCAGCATTCATGCCATGAATAAAAGCGGAATTATATATAATATGTAATGTGATACAAGCATGGGTATTTCGCTTCAATAAGAATGTGGCAGTTAAATTCATCTATGCCTGCTCTATTATATTGGCTTGCCGCCTCGTTTTTCTTTGGCAAACTTTTTCAGGTAAAGTTTAGTATGGAATTGAAAGTAACAATATTTCTCTACATCTCTTTCAGCCTTACAGAGAACCCTGCTGTGATGTTACGTGACGCATAAAAAAGGAATGGATATTACCTATACGAAACGAAGATTGGAAGTCGAACAACATCCACCCAAAATAATGCTTGATACATCGAAACAGCTATAATGCATATGTGAAAGAAAAGAGTCGGATTCATAGTGAAAGCAAATTAAGTGCAATAACGCTGATAAGAATGCATAATATGTGCCCAAGGTACACATTAAAGTTCAATGTTCAATATTAATGTACAACTTTCTTGTAAACCAGGTTCTTTTATTTCTTTTCTCCTTCAAGTTCATGCATTGCATAATATTTATCGTTTCCTTCCAACCGGGAATGCAGTGATGGTCGTAGCAAATAGTTGAAAAAGTTGAGACAACCACTAACCTTTATTCACTGGGAAATATGCAGGATGCATGAATAGTAGATTTTCAAGTTCCAGTAGAATCCTTTGAATTTAAACTTAGCTCTACCCTTTTGGCAAGCTCGTAATAAGGTTCCATTTTATTACGTTTCTAACCCTTTGATCTTGTTGCATGCTTTATCCTCCTTTTGTCAGTCAGAGAACTTTTGTTGTACTGCACATGACGCTCATTAACAAAAGCATTGTAGAATTGTAGCAACATTTTGTGCATGATCATAAATTCCTACGTGAATGCGTCAAGGAACAATTGCGCGAATGACAAAGTGAATATTTC
>JAQIXW010001987.1:0-17005 GCA_034700685.1 Willowsia buskii | reverse complement strand
GACGAGTAGTGCATAATGCTGCTATAGTCATAAGGAAGCTTGTGCTCTTTCCAAAATTTGGTTCCATACTTTTCAAAATTCCTTTTGCTTTCTGGGCTCTTCAGATTGTCCCAATTGATTGTGATATACTTATCTCTGTCTGGTCTTGACTGCTCATGGTATAGGCCCAAGGTGTGCAGTAGTTCATGAACTACTGTTCCGTGTCGCATGCATGAGGGGCTCATCAAGATTTCCTGACGTCCACCTATCCTCCCTATTTTCGAGCTACATCGGTTCTCCGATTTGACAAAGTCTATAAAGTCTTTTTTCAAATTGGAATTCCCAATATCTTCCCTGGGGATAAACTGAATACAGGTATCACCACTGATTTCTTGAAGCGCCTCCATGATTATTTCCTTTTGTTTAGTATCTTTAGAATACAAGAATTGAAATTTATGAAATCATCATTTCTAGGTTCAATTTTAAGATATGTATTTAAGTGAGTTGATCATTACCAAATTTTTGTGAGATTGCATAAGGGATTTTTCCATCTCGCCAAGTATGTACTGGATAAACTTTCCCTGTGAAAAGAATATCTGCTTGCATAGATTTCATTTGCCTTCTACTCATGTCAATGTCCCCCTCGAAGCTCTTTTGGCTGAGGGGCTCAATTCTGGAGTATGCATGATGATGGGGCAATATGAACACTATCAGGACAAGAGCCTGTGTTCCTAGCTGTTTCACTAAAGTCGGTGGTGGAAACGGGACACTCTGGCTAAGCATTCTACAGAATGTAAACTTAAGATGAAGAAAAAAATCAGCTTTCGGATAATAAAAGCTAAGAAAACAATTATACACTATATGTTGCTTTAAAGTACATAATTACTAGCTACTACCATCTCATTGAAATTCATTCATTAACATTTCATTTCACACAAATGCGTCAAAACAAAACCGCAGCCACATGAAATGAAACCATAAGAGTTAAGGAAAAAGTGTGTAGAATTATGAAGTTTTACTTCCTCCAATATACACTTTTTGTTGCATGCTGGCCATTCGACAGAGGAATCGAATGGCATGAATGGAGACTGTAAAAACAGAAGCATCAAAATCCTATTCACTGATTTTTTCAAGTACTTTAATAGTCCGTATAACTTGGTAGTATCGAATACTATCAATTTCCTAACTCCACTTGGCTAAATTCTGAGAAACATGCATTAATGTGATATTTATGAACGCGATCTCGTGAACTTTACAAGCAGCACGACAAAATTGGATGGCAAGTTGCGTTCTATGAATGAACTTCGTTTAGGGAAATCCCAAGCCGGCTAAAACAAGCCATTCATTTACGTACAGTGTAGTGCTAAAAAATTGATAAGATGTAAAGAGTGTATGTATACACTTGCACAATTGCCACAATTCATAATTTTGTTTTATCTCATCGCATCAAAAGTGAAATCAATGCAACTTTACTTGATCACGGGACGGAAAACCCTAAAAATGTTTCAACTGCTAAATCAAACCAAATGAATTATTAATAAGCAATAAATTTGGTAACATGAAAGCTTGAAAACATTCCAATGACCCTGAAATACAATCACATAATGTAAGGATGTGCGGTGTAGGTAATAAATTCAAGATGATAAATCAATTCCAAACTATCAACAGGATGAAGTCCATTATGTTGATGTGCTTGCGTGATAAGAGATAAAAGCCTAAAGATTCGCATCTCAGTAGGAATGATTGTTTTGCTGTACTGTGTTGAAATATTTGGAAAGATTATGAAAATGATTTATATTGAAGCGTTTATGAAAGAACTTGCATAAAAATTTGCAGTTTTCGCAAGACACTTGCTACAACCATGAAAGCTATCAGCAATTCCACACCTACAGTTTGGTCAGCAGAAATATTAGAAGATAATTTTCCCCACTTCTTGTCTAACAATCATGTTCTTTTCTGCAACCCTTCTTTATGTAGCTTCCCTTCTAATTTTGTTATCCTTTATCCTGAAAAAGTTGTCCTCCAAAAGAGTAGGGTACTGGAAGCATCGCGGAATCCCAGAAATTGACGTTTCCTCTATAGCCACCGAATTAGATGTCCTCCTTGGCCAGAAGGACATTACTGATAGGGATGAGTACGCCTACAAGATCATGGAAAACGAGAAAATGCCCTTCTGTGGTTTCGTCGAAAGTCCCACACCGATAATTCTCGTGAAGGACATAGAAATCATCAAGAAGGTTCTGATAAAGGACTTTGAATACTTTGTCGACCGCCGACTATTCTTCGGTGCAGCAAGGGATGATTCCGTTCTTCGCAAAATGCTTGGCAATCTTCAAGGCGATGAATGGAAAGGAGTGAGATCCTCAGTTAGTCCGACCTTTACAACTGGAAAAATTCGAAACATGATGAGTCACATCAACACAGTTGGGCATCAGTGGGTGAAGCACTTGTCCAGTGAATGTGAAAATGGCCCCTTGAAAATCAATGTGTTCAATAGAGTGCGTCAGTATACTGCAGATGTAATAGCCAGCGCCATTTTTGGTCTTGACGCAGCCTCCGTTCAGAATCCAAATAGTGTGTTTTCCATAATGGCCAGGAGATTGACGGACATGAATACATTCCAACTTATCAAGTTTACTTTGAGCTTACGATTCCCGAAAATCTTCCAGTTTTTTAACATCGACATTTTGGACATGGAGGCTTTACGGTTCTTTGAGAGCTTGCTGAAGGACAAGTTAAAGCAGAGAATGGAACTGGATGGAAATGGTCATCAAAAATGGAATGATTTTTTGCAATTGCTTGTGGACGTAAAAAGGGGCAAGCTGAGACGGGCTGTTGTGGAAGAGCTGAGCTCATTTGAAAAAGAAGCTGAGCTTCAGTCAACGGGAAAGATAGCAAAACTTGATTATCTCACGGACCACGTGATGAGTGGACAATGTCTCTCATTTTTCTTTGCTGGCTTCCGGACAACAAGCCATTTCATAACTTTTGCATTGTATGCGCTCGCATTGCATCCAGAAGTACAGACTAAATTGAGGGATGAGGTGGAGGAACTATATAAAGAGGAGGATGAAGAAGGACACTTGGATTATGATACATTGGGAAGCTTGGTATATATGGACATGGTAGTTTGCGAAATTCTCAGAAAATATCCTGGCGCTTTGCGCCTTGAGCGAACATGCGTTACTGACTATCATGATCAGGAAACTGGACTCCGTGTTCCAAAGGGAACTATTGTTGGTGTCCCTGTGCACTCAATTCACAATGATAAGCAGTTTTATGAGAGACCTGATGATTTTTATCCGGAACACTTTCGTCCTGAGAAGAAAGCAGAACGGAGTCCATACGCTTTTATGCCTTTTGGCGCTGGACCGAGAAATTGCATAGGTAGGTATTTACATTTTTTTTTAAATCATTATGAATTTTGAGTCATAAAATGGTGGAGACATAGTTTGATTAACATTTTGAATTTTTAAAATCAGGATTACGATTTGCCCTTGTGGAATCAAAAGCCATACTTGCTCACATAGTTCACAATTTCGTCATTGAACCAACCGAAAAAACTCCCACGCCTCTAATGGGCCGAAGAGCGAATTCCTTGATTTCTCCACCTCCAGGCTTGGAATTGCAACTGATTCCAAGATAAGGTTATGGTATGAAGCAGTTATCGTTTAAAGTAGTTGCCTTCTATAGTACATATCATTACGTATTTACATGTTCATTTTATACCCTATATGCTAAGACAAATTAAAAATTAAACTGAAAAACATCTCTTTGTGTGTTTCGACGGCTTTTTATTTTACTCGCACCATTATCATCAGCATGCTCACTCATTCCATAAATCCTAATAAAAATCTTATTATCTTAGTGCGTATTTGACCACACTAAATTTAAGTACCGACTATTTTTCACACAGACATTTTCACACATCAAACATAAATACACATTTTTTATATTCGCTACGATTCTCCTCGAAAAGAATAAAACTCACAAGTTTCCTTTGTAAACATAATAATATTTTACAACAATGAAAAAAACTAAAGTGCACTGCACCAAACATTTTAAATCATTTTTAAAGAGGAAAATACTAAGTCATCAAAAACCGTTTTATCCACAATTTGTGTCTGTATTCCATATCCAGAAATAAATTTCATTACTCGAAAAAAATGTTGAGCTGATATAAAATTAAATGGAATGAGTTATTATCTATAACCGGACAAAACTGGATAGTGTGGGTGGACAATTAATATATCGTGTATCTCATCATCATAATAATTATTAAAATTACATTGTAGCTTTTACGATTGGACAACACATCAATAATTTTTTTTAAAGCCGCTAAATAACCATAACATGTATATGGACATTAGGCAAGTTATAATAAATAGATAGACATAATTTGTCTTTGATTTTGATTGACATTTTTTCAACATTTAAACATTGACGCTTTTATACTAGTAATGATTATTAAATGCTAGTAATAACTAATAAACTATTACTTAATAGTACCGACAACGACCGATCGAGATAAATAAATTACGCAAATGGATACCCATTCGCACAGCAAGAAAAAGACAAGACAATTTACTGATATCGTAATTTATGATAATAATATAGGACTGACTATCACTTTGTAAACCCCTTCCATCTTTGTTTTTTGGTGATGATGATATGGATGAATCAAAAAATATAAATACATTGTTACGAGAAATACCTACACGAGCTCTCACACTTTCACACGGAAAACGGCATCGTAAAAAAAATACGATGAGGATATAAACCCAAGGTCAACTTGTGATAAAGTACAAACGGAATAAACAACGCAGCGAAAAAAAAATTACGAAGATCATCGTTTATAAATTAAACCAAAAAGTGTGAAAAGTACGATAACAAAATCCGGTACAGTACAGTAATAATAATAATAATAGCAATGATAATGCATCATAATCACATTTGTAAAATAGTTGGGTTTTCTTTTCTATCAGGCTCCCTTAAATTTACTTATTGTGTACTTTTTTGTTGTTGTTGATCTTTACCTCCAAATAATTCTATACAATAAATAAATAGTAATTTTTCCTAGGTCTTAGTGTCATTACAGCTCCGTGTGAGACGAAGATTTCTCGTCGGATTCGGTTTGTGGGGGTGTAGGGGATACGGTCTCCTCAGCTTTCTCAGGTTTAGCACCGCCAGCATCAGCCTTTTCTCCAGATTCTGGTGCGGATTCTTTTTTGGCTTCTGCTGAGTCGTCACCGGTGTCTACTTTGTTTTCCTCAGAGGTCTCATTGGCTGGTGGCGGTGATTTTTGCTGCTCTTCTGAAGAAGATTCTTGTGCTGGTTTCTCTTCCGAACTAGTTGGTTCTTCGGCGGCGGCGGCTTTCAGAGCTTCTTCTACTCTTGCCTTTTCTTCTTGGCGTTGCTTGTTCAGCTTGTTGACGCGAGCCTTGTTTACCATATATTTTACCTGGAGGAGACGAAGGGTAAAAATTATTTTTACACTAAACAATACTCTACAAACATCATGATGTTAAAGAAACGATTAATTAATATTCCTGAAAATTAAGAAAAAAATAGCAAGTCGTTTGTCCAAATAACTTTCACTGTTGACTCCAAGTGGAATTAGTGAAGCCAACTAGCTTGCAGTATTTGGTGGGGGGCTTGGTTTAATATTGCATCCTCATTAAGCAACAAAAAAGATAACTTCTTGCGTTGCAATTCTTTGGCAAAGAATGCGTATATGGATTTTGCACGTAATTATTTAAAAAAAGGATAACATTGAAAAGGATTACCTCACGATCCAAGGCATCTATTTTCTCTGCGATCTGTCTAACAGTCAATACTGGTGCTTGATTCAGCGGCGTCTTTGCTTGTTCCTCAAACTTCTTCTCTCTCCAAATGTACGTTTCTTGAACCAATTTTTCCAAAGTTGTGAGTTCCACTTCTGTAAACACTTGTTGATCTTCTGGAACACCTTTCGAGCTGTCCAAGAACCCCATGCTAATGTTCAACATTTTCTCGAGTGCATCGAGAGCGTCAGGTCTGTCCTTGTGTTCCCTTACGCGGTCTTCCAGGTCTTTTGTGAGCAGCTTCAAACTTTTGAATTTATCGTCGTACGCCTCCTTATCAGCACCAGAACCATCTTCATACAGCCAGTCTGAGATTTCCGAGCAGACTGTAGTGATCTTTGTTCGTTCTTCTTCTGTTGTCGCTTTTTCATACTCTTCATTATACACTTTGTTTTGCATGTCGATAACAAAAGTTTCCAGGTTGTTGCGGGCCTTATCGGTCAAAGCTCGTTTTCGGTCTGCTTCGTCCAATGCTTTTAGTCTAGATTAGTAGAGTCGACATTTAATTAACTTCACATTTTTACATAAATAGTTTATACATCTGCTACAATACTTACTTGGCAGCGGTAGCCTTAAACTTATCCTGATTCAATGGTGCGATATCCAGAATATTAACAGTAACGTCTAAAGGCTCCTTCACCAGTACCGCTTTCACTTTCTTTGGTGCCGCTTCAGGAATTTCTGTTGTTGTGTTGCTAGCTTTCTGACCTTCCGTTTCCGTCTCGTTATTTCCAGCAGTCTGCTGTTGCTCCGTTGTATTCTGACCCTGTGCAGATTCATCCTGCTGCTGGGATCCTTCATCAGATGATGTTCCGTTGGTTGTAGTATCATCCGTAACAGTGCTCTCTTTGTCTGCTTCCCCATCGCTGGACGATCCCGAAAAATATTTTGAAAATGCAGATCCCAATTTTGATAGCGTATCTCCAACTCCGCCGTCCCCATCATCCGCAGATTCTGTGCTATTCTTTTCAAAAACGGATTCCACCAAGTTGATTCCTAACACGCCGCTATCGTCCATACTGAAGTGGGCCTTGACTCCTTTAGATTCTCCAACACCGGCATTTTTCTCCAGGGCGGCAGCTACTCCACTTAGGTCGATTTTTGTGATATTGCTGGAGCCAATGGCACTAAAGAAAAATTACAAACAACAACAATTATTAATATTATTAGACTTTTATCGAAATTACATATTTTTCTAATGAACTTGAATTAAACTTACGAAACTTCATGAGGAGCGAATGGGAGCTCTCCGTAACTAACATAAAAGTTAAAGTCGCCCACATGCTTGTTAAATGTAAGAATCTTTTTCTGTGGATATGGATTCATGCTTGAGAAAAGAGTTCTCCTGATAATTTTCAAAGTTTTTGAACCATCCTCATTATCAATTTCTCGTTCAAAGTCAACCAGAATGGGTAACAGTACAGCATCCTTGGTAAGGAACTTCTTCACCTTGAAACCAGTACTCAAATCAGCTCCTCTGTAGACAGCGCCCATTGCAGGGGCTTCATCGGTGTTCAAACTCTTTCCAAGTTCTCGGTTGACAAAGGCAGCAAGCTTCTCTTGCACTCTGGGAACACGAGTGCCTGCTCCAACAAGGATAACTTGATCGACAACATCCATCGTGATAGCAGCAGCATTCAAAGCTTGGTCAACAGGGCCCTTCACTCTTTCAAAGAGATCCTCATTCAGTTTTTCAAACACCTCTCGCGATACCTGCATTCTAAAGTCTTGTTCATCCAAAAGTCCTTCAACTTGAGCATAGTGGTCTGCATTGGCACTCAGCACGTTCTTGACACGGCCCGATTCTTTGAACAATTTTGCCATGGATCGTGGATTTGTAAAAATGTCTGTCTTCGTTTTTTTCATGTCGTTGAATGCCTTAGCCAAATAGTCGCGAAGTCTCAGTTGCATTTCGAGTCCTCCCAAAGTACGATCATAGCCCACGCCTAAAACACTCACTTGCGGATTGATTTCAGCGATTCCCTTCTCTTTGTGCTTCACAATTTGATAGCTGACAACTGTGGCGACTGTGCTGGATGCACCCATATCGTACAAAAGTATGGTTTGTGGGTTCTCGTTGAAATCCTTCCGCCGGAATATTCCATAGTTCAAAGCAGCAGCGGTATTGCTGTTCATCAATTGAAGGACCTTGATTCCTGCTAGGTCAGCAGCGTTGAGGACGCTGCGACGCTCGGCCTGATTGAAAAATGGGGGTACTGTGATCACTGCTTCCTTGACGGGTTGACGGGCAAAGTCTTGGGAATATTCTCTGGCTTTGTTGAGGACCATGGCGAGAAGCTCCTCTGGGGTGTATGTCGTTTCGCTGTAAAACATACGAAAAATGAAAATTTACTGACGAATCATTGAACTAGAAAATTATACACACAAAAATTATATTGACTTATTTACCTGTCATGTTGAAACACCACAGTGCCCCTCTCCTCATCTGCTACCAACTTATAATGGGGAAACCGCTTTTGAAACAGTTGAACCATCGGGTTGTCAATCTTTTTACCCAACAAGTCCATAAAATAAAGATAAGCATTGGCTGGGAATCGCACCGCCACACCTAAGGCATCGTCACCAATCAGTCGTTCACCATCACGGAATGAGACAGCTACTGGAGTTTTCCTCTTTGACTCCTTATTCAGTACAACTTCCATCGGCACTCCAGGCTAAATTCATTAAAAACACATTCATGTTCATTAAAGTTTACCCAACAAACAACTGAAAAATAACTACAAAAATAACCCTTTACAAATTCCAAATTTCTTACCGATACAATCCCAATTTTCATCCATTCCGACCCTAAATCTACACTCATCACCGCCGCCGCCTCTGCATTTTGACTACCACAGTTTAATAATACTAGAGTTACTGATAAAGTCGTAAGTATAATATTTAGTAAGCTCCAATCTCCTCCTCCTCCCCCTCCCCTTTTACTACTACTAGTTCCTAGTCTCATTTCAAATTCCTAGAAATATATAAACCTAAATAAAATATATTTCCAATAACTTTATAAGATTTTAATAATTCCTATCTAATTTCACTTTTAATACTCCTCAGCTGGTTCGGTTATTTCTCTTCATTCAACTTCCCATTCCCTTTCCTCCACTTTCTATTGTCTCTCCAATATAAAAAACTTTCTCCGGGTTTCCAACCTCACATCAGATTAATCCTTTCAAAAATGTTCTCACACTTATAATTATTAGTCTACTAAAAACCTTAAATCTCTTCAGTTAACCTCCTCTTCACTTTTCACTAAAACAGGTAATGTTCTCGTGTCCCCTTGCAGCAATCATGCTTTTCCGGCACTAATCATATGTATCGTTCTCTTCTTGTCTGTGATAGAATGGAGGAGAAACATCCATACGTCAGCTTTGACTTCTTCTCTCGGGCCGTCCACTACATTCAACAGAAGTACCAAGTATGAACTTCTTTTCCAATCAATTATAAAGGTTTCGCTCTGCTAACTCTACTCCGCTGATCGTTTGATGAGAAATGCATGGTGCTCTTTATTTGCAAAAAAAAAGAAAGATATGCAATAAGAAATTGATGTTTCGTCTTCGTCGGCTTCATACAACCCTTTCGCAGTAGTACCCTTCATTCATCATATAATCATCATAAGCTATCATTAGTGTTTTTACACGTACAACACTTGAAGTTTCAATTTTCACACGAGTACAGTGGTAAGTGTACGTGGTGCTTTCTCTAGAGCTGTCTGCTTGAGTTGCAATAAAAAATAGACAGAGAATATTGCATGGAAGAAGATAGCAGACATTTGTCGGCCTGCTATTGGCTAGTTGCTCGAAGTAGAGAGCGTCACGTCTCGTTTCGCCCCAAATGAACAAATTTATTTTGCACCTGTCTGTCGGTATTGAGATTATTGTGAAAAATTGCTAAAGTGAGACTTTGTCACAAATTTTCATGAATAATTCTTGATTGTTTTAATAACTAGATAAATGATATTTGTAATTAAGACAAGTAAGTAAGATTGTAAGTTTATGACAATTAATTCACTAATTTTTTAAAGCTGAAAATACACAAATTTGCGATTTGGCAATAATTAGCGCAGGTACCGCTTGAACCATAATGCACTGTGGATTATGTTATCCAGTCGGACAGGAGCCTTGGAAAGTGGATGACAATCTGGATACATCCTGACCCTAAAATAAAGGAAAATATGATGAAATACTTTTTTTCTTAGTAAAAAATTTAATTGTGGAAGAAGCTTACTCGGCAATTTTGTTGTGAGCTCGTAAGGCACGATAATAGTTAAGTCCCTGCTGCGCAGGCACCCTTAGATCCTCTGACCCCAGCAAAAGCAAAGTAGCCCCTTTCACTCTATCCGCTAAATGGATTGGAGACGACTTGATGTATTTCTCAGCATCCACCAAATCCCTCGCAGTGGGAATCAGAGTTTGAACTGGATACTCGGGAAAGGTTACCCCGGCCTCTGCATAAGTCCAGTCGGTGATATCCGAGGTTCCCACAAGAGTGCCCAAATCTGTCACAGGATTTCTCATGACAGCAGCTTTGTAAACGTTTGGATACTGACAGGATAGATGGGCACTGAGGAATCCTCCATGGGATCCACCAAAGACGACAACTTTGTCAGGATTCAGAGACGGATTCGAGTTCAGTACTTTCTCCACAATTCCTTGGCAATCCTTCACGTCTCGGTCGCCCACTCTGCCCAGCAGGTCGTCAGCAGTGTCCCTAACGCCACCGGTGCTGCCCACATAATTCAGTCTTAAAATGGCGAACCCCAGCTTCAGAAAAAATACAGCTTCGTGAGTGAAGCTATCCACGAATGTGGAGTGGGGTCCACCATGCGGCCAGACAACCAATGGGATACTGTTTGGAGGCACGGAGTCAATCGCTGGTCCATGGAAAATGGCAGGTGGTGAGCTTTCCCCATACACGAATTCCTGCAGGATTTGAAAATCTATAGGATTGCTTGACTCAGAGATGGAAATTGGCTTGTAGTCTTCAGAGATAGCAAGTAATCTTATTTGGGGGCCAGTGAGTGTCGCACTGCTCCCGATAAGCAGGTAATCTTTAGTGACGCCAAGTAAGCTGTCCACATTCTCAATCTTCTTCACTTCCACCTGCCCTCCAGCTCCAATACTGATTGCCAAACAGATCATGCGACCTTCGTTGGGGGTCACGGCATACAATGTGGCACCATCTGTGCTCCAGCAGTTCCTCGAGAAATCTTGATAAATTGGAAGCCCATTTTCAGGTGAAGCATTATAAAGAAGTTGAGGTTGACCAGACAATTGACCATCAGTCAAGGCGCTCCCATAAACGGACCGTGCTCGGTCATGAGCACCATCAAGGATTCGTTCTTGCCAAACCAGGTAATTTCCATCTGGCCGAACTCGTGGGCTTCTTGCAGCTTTCCGAGGTTCCGTTAATAATTTGAAATTTTCTCCATCTGCTTGCACAGAAAATATTATGCTTTCTCTGTTCGAGCAGTAAATTAATCCCAGACGCCATATTGGAAGGGGGTAGGTGGTCCCGCAAATGTGAGAGTCTCCGATCCACTGGATATCCGTGGGGAATTGTTCTTCGGGTAGGGAAAGCACTGAAAACTGGTCAGTGCTTACATCCAGAATCACAATGACTGCGTGATATTGTCCAGTGAGCTGTTCGCCCCATGTCTGTTTGTAAACGTACTCTTCTCCTAGTTGTGATTCAGATTTTTCTGGATCAGATTGCTTGGGGGACTTGGGAGGGATGGAGGCTGCTGAGGAATAGAATGATTTGGCTTTTGGAACTTTCTTTTCCGCGAGGTAGGCTAGTTTTGTTTCGTTCTGGCTCCAGGTCATGGTGATGCCCCAGCCACCGGAGGTGTAGACGGATTTGTGGAGGTCCAAGTCTCCAAGATTGTATGATTTGAGGAGGCTGCCTTCATTCCAAATTTGGATGAATTCGGTTTTAGAGGAGGCGTCACCTCCGTTTCCTGCCTTTTCGACGAGTACTGCACGTTTGACTCCGGATTTTGAAACGACTGCTAACTTTCTACAATTGAAACGAAAAAAAGGAAATGTATATCTTTGTTGGAAAAGCAAAAAAAAATCTAAATTCCAGCCTTATCTCCAATATTTTTTTTAAATCATGCAGATTCTTACTCGTCAACTGTAACAGATCCTGGACTGGAGACGATTGGAGTTCCTCCACTTTCCAGAGAGCTTTTCAGGACGGAAAACGTCCTCGCGAAGGTGAGCCTTTCCTTTTTCGCAGCGTCATCCACACTCCACTTGGTGCCCACATTGAGAAAGTTCCCATCCTCCCGAATGTATGCTCCAGCGATCGTGGGAATTTTTAGAACGTCTATCCATGCGTCAACAACTTGTTTCACTTCCGGTTCCGGAAGTGGATCCACGTTGCTAGAAGAGCCACTGGAAGCCATTTTATTGTTTTAGAGGGGGACCTTTCAATTAGCTGCTATCTTCTCTGCAGATGCACTATGCACTAGTGACAGGTCTGAATACTGTGAATTCAAAGATTCTCTTTAAACAGTGTGTAATACTGCTTAAAAGTGTTCGGTTTATATACACGTGAACATTTACACACAGAATAGGGATTTTCAATGCAGCAATCACTATCACTAATCTAGACCAACTTCATTTAATTTCATAATTCATTTGTTTGCGTGGGCGTAAATTTAAATGATAAACTTTGTATTTTAGTCCATTAGATGTTTAAGATTTTAGACACGCTGTCGGTCACGGTTTGGTTATTGACAGAAAGTGTCATTTACTTTTTTAATAGACTAAAAATCAGTTAAATGTCAGGTGTACAAACATTTGATTTGCCAATGATTTGACAAAAAGGGGACACACGAAAACGAATGCAAACAAAAAAGATGCACTCGAATCTTGACTTTAGTTTTACATGCACATAATTTTGTTACCAGCTGCAGCTATGCTGACAGTTCATATGATCGTGATCGTTTTCGTGTGATTTACCGGTGTGCATGAAGCGATGTGGGTGGTCTAGTCTAGTCCTTGTGCACCACTACTTCTGTTATCATATTGCCCCTGCTGCTGATCCAAGTTTACAGGCAGTTCATATTTCAAATGCATAAAATAACAATAGAAAAAAAACAGCAAATCGTTCGGGAAGAGTCGAAGACGAAGAACAATTAGTTAGTATCACTAGAAAGTCTTCAGAAAGAACTTAGGATTTAAAGTCCACGAATATTATACAGACACCAATTGAAGAAGTAGAAACCCGTGTTTTAGAAATCCCTTGTGGTGCGGTAGCACCTCATCAAAAAGTGGTTTTGGAAAGCCAAGTGTCAGTGGGAACGGAAACCTGAGGAGACTCTTTTTAGGAAACGCCAGCCCTGCAGCTGCCGGTTTCGCTAATTGATTGACTGTTGGTGCTTTGTGTGGACCATAACGCAAATTTAAAGGCTGAACCATGGGTCGACGGAGCGTCAACACCACTAAAAGGTAAGAAAACAAAATGATAGACATAGACAAATTTGGAATTGGTAACATTACAGCTAGTGGTAATAATGAATGATTTGAATTTAAACACTTTAAATTGTTTTATATTCCAGTGGGAAGTTTATGAATCCCACGGACCAGGCTAGAAAAGAAGCTCGTAAAAAGGAACTGAAAAAGAACAAGAAGCAACGGTTACTTGTGAGAACCGCCGTACTCAAAAATAAGGATCCCGGCCAGATCATTTCAGAGCTTGATAAGTTAGATGAAATAGAGTATAATCCGACGCAGGCGCCTGCTTTGGCCGAGAAAGTACTGAAGGACAAACGAAAAAAGTTGAGGGAGACGCTGGAAAGGGTTATGAAGCTTTATGTAAGTCTATAAACCTAATTTGTAATTCGCTCATGTCCTCACAGTCTAATTATTTTACTTATTTACAATTATGTTCAATTTCGTCCTGTAGCAAAAAGAAGACCCTTCATATTGGAGTGAACTTAAAAGAATCGAGCAGGACTATGAACGACGAAGATTCCACAGAATTCAGTACTTTGAAGCAGTCAAGCAAGCTGAAAATACTGCCGTTGAGGATATCCCTTTGCCTGAAATGGGACCCGGGTCTTCAGCCGCTTTACCTGGAGGATCCTCATCTATCGCAGATATCCCTTTGCCGGGCGAAGACGATGGACCAGAAATTCATGGAATTCTCAAAAAGGGTTTATCAGCACTTCCTCCCACGATTCCTGTGGCGCTACCACCTCCAACGCCCACTTTTCAAGGGAGGGAACCTCCAGGTGTGCCTGTTGGAGCTCCACCCGATCTCAGTGATATGGATGATGTTTCTGATGATGATGATGACGACGATGAAGACATGGAAGTAGAACTTCCCGCTGAAAGCAATAAGCCAAAGTCAGTACGATTCCAAGCCGATGACAGAGACGCGGTTGGTGGCGACACGAAAGCGCTCAGTGAAATGGATCGTTTCATGAAGGAGATTGAAGAAGAGAGTAAAATGTTCATGGCAGAAGAGGAGGATCTTCAGCCGCCCGGCACTGAAAGTGAACCTGCATCAGGCACTTTACCCCAACCTAAACCGAAAGCTGCTTCTGCAGATGTACCCCCAATTACGACTTCTGAAACAACTCCACCTACACCCTCTTCCACAGATTCCAAAGCACGTCCTCCTCCTCAACCGTCAATACCGCCTCCAGAACCACCCACAATGTCAGTTCCACCCCCAAGCATGCGACTTCCCCCACCCCCATCAGCAGCTCCGCCAGTACCTGGACCTCCAGTACCACAATTCTTCCCGCCACCTCCTCCTTCACTAGCAATGGGAGCAAGAATGAGATTTCCACCACCCCCGCCAATGCCATTGCCTCCGATGCGCGCAGGTTTCAATATGCCTCAAGGAAGACCTCCTCCATCCTACGGTGGACATGGACCCCCATCTCATGGACCAAGATTCAGACAAGCTGTTCGCCCTTCCAATGTGTTTGCGTCTGCTCCCCAAATTATCAAATCTGACACAAAAATTGTCTCTGAAACAATGATTCAAGCCAAGCCACAGATTAGAAGTTTGAGTGCTGACGTGACAAGATTTGTGCCGTCAATCATTAAGCAGAAAAAGGATGACATGGATAAACCTAAACGACATGGTAAGCGAAAATTTTGCTTACTAAAGTTTAACCTTATTCATTTTTTAAATAGAGTCAATAATTTTGTAAAAAAAACATGCTATTGTTTTTGCAGAGTATCAAATTGGCCAGTCACAAGCAGCCGCCAGAAGTCTTCAACAGCAACCTCGACAGCCTGGCCAGAGCAAAGACGATGCTTACGCGGAATTTATGAAGGAAATGTCAGGCTTAATGTGAAATCTTGCGGCGATCTATTTAGCTATCGATATTTTATTTATTGTTCAAAAAGCATAATTTACGTAATCAGTTTTTATGTCATTGTTAGTCCCTTCGTTTCATAACTTAGAATAAATTAATGAGTTTCACAAATGAAAGAAAACTTCAAATTAATTGAAGACAGCTTAATTTAGCGAATCAATGCTTTCAAAGTGTTGATGCGTACATTTATGTTTGGCAACGGTTCATCTGGCTCGATACATTCGCACTCACATTTTTCTCCCGGTTTCAGCTCCTCCGGTTTTTGAGGCATTGGAGGAGGACGAAGATTGCAGCAGTCTGTGTCACCACAGTTCCATTTCGTGTTGGGGAAATATGGGTCATCTTTGAAGACCCTGTAAGTATAAGCATTTGGTTGCGGGCCTGTTCTCTTGTCATAAGGCAACTGACCACCTGCAGTTGGATCCTTGGATTCGTCGCGTCGCCTTAAGCTCTCTCTGAATTTCATCTCATCGATTGGCACATTTTGCCGAATTTGCTGTTGCATCAAATAGTAGTCTTGCTCGTCATCTTCATTCTCATTTTGCCCCTCTTCACGTTCCTTCCTCATCTCCTCTTTCCTTTTCTCTTCCTCCGCTGCCGACTTGTCGACATTAATGGCATTGTGGGAGGCATCAATCGCAGACTGTTCCATAAACTGTTTAAGACATTCGTCAGGTCTAGACCTTCCACGTTCCGTGTCAAAATACCAAATGTTTGGGTATGTAGGTCGTCGAACGCGATCCTTCTTGGTGTCAACTGTCACCTCAAACTCCTCCCCAAAGTAGGTAAGCACAGGAAAGTTTGGTTCAGTACTCAAGTTGATTCCTGTTCCGTTGTGTTTGATGAAAAGCCTTGTCTTCAAGGGAATTGGTAAGCCCAGCTCCATTTTCAGCTGTTCCATTGCCCCCATTGGCCAAGCCGACCAGAGCGTTTCTGTCGTGTTGATGTCGGAGAAACGGACTTTTGGTTTGGCTGAGTGGGTTGCAGCGTGATGAAGTCGAATAGCAGGTGCGGAGAATAGGAAGAGAGTGAAATGCTGTGTTGGCAGTGCTCTAATTCGGAATACATCTCCATAGTTGACAACCACCCCAGTTTTGTCCTTTGGACAGTGAGGATGTTCGATAACGAATGAGTTTCGAACAACAGGGAAGAGAAGTGGGGAAGCAGAGATGATGCTGTCGGTGCTCAGGTAAGGGGCGTGGTCTATGGAGGAAGGGGGAACGGAAGCGCTCAGTGCCAGATGGCCAAGTCGGCAGTGACCTCGCTTGAAGGGATGCTCATGCACTGCGGTGGCGCAGGTAGGCCCTGGTGATACGATTTGCACGACATCTCCAAAGTGCAGGTAGCCATCTTCTCGTTGAGTGAGTTGAGCAGGTTTTAGCAGCAAATCAATCATTGTTTGAGTTCGTTGGATTTTTAGATCTCCACATTCCCGTTTTCGGAGGAATTCATCTCGTCTTATCTGGAAAAAATTAACAAGCAAATATATTTGGTTTGAGTACGGAAGGAGATGGGTACTTTGAAATCTTTAGATCAGAATGTGTTTAAATTTGCACATACGGTGTTCCGGCATGTATCTTCATACCAATTCCCTACATAGGTTTCAGCGGAGTAAACATTTTTTCCAGGCCTGATGACATAAGGCATGTCACCCATGCAAGTGTTACATGTCAGACAGGCTGCTGTATTCAACAGAGACATGATGACAAATTAAATTATGATTGCCTTTTGACGGATAAAATTAAGGTTTATGTCGTATTTAAAGTTTAAGTGATTGGTTCTTCTTCAATTTTATTTGCATCATGAACAAAACCGACAAAACTTCGTAAAC